>JBBELK010000433.1:0-198313 GCA_037783545.1 Henricia sp. BOLD:AAB3569
CGTAAGGATTGAATACTGCCTTTACGGTTCCCCATTCACTGCGCGCGAACATGGCGCAGTGATGGTATACAAATCTAGTACGCTGGCAGAATCTCGTACGTACGATTGTACACAAGTGAATGGGTTTCCGGGGTTCTTGGCCGCTTCAAACTCATAAAACGCGGTGAATTTGTGTTTTTGACTGTAAAAAGTCCTTTCGCCATGCAGCCAATACACAATTTGTCAAATGTACATGTATAGTTTGAGTAATACTTATTGTAACCTGTTAATTACAAAGTGATGTAACTGTTTTCAACAAGACTTATAATTATATTACATTCTTTCAAAACATGAGACTTGTAATAAATAGCGGAATCGGCACTAGACGGGCTTCGCTACCGCCAATTATATGCCATTGTTTTAAGTCTATTCAGGCGCGGATCCAGAGGGGGCGGTTTTGGGGGTCAAACCCCCCCCCCCCCCCCCCCCCCCCCCCCTACTCCGACACCAACAAATATAATGTAATGCATTTTTTGCGTGTCCGCCTGTCCGAAACAAGCAGACGAAAAACCCCTCCCTGGTGGCAAAACCCCCTCCTGGAAAAATTCCTGGATCCGCCCCTGCTATTTATGTATGATTAAGTATAATTAGGACTACGATTTATCTTGGATACATTATTTTACAAGAATGAATGCAATGACGAATTTTTTTAATGTCAAAATTTAAGTTCGGACATTAATAAACAGTTTAGAATCCAAAATATGAAAAACTTGCGGGCATTTGCCTACGGAGCCTCACGACTTGGTGTTTAACACGGAGAAATTTCGGCCGATGCATCTGTAAAACCGATGATGATAATTGCCAACGGAACGGCAACAAGATGATACACACACAGACGGATTTATTATAATATTGAATACTGAACGGAAACCAAGTACAAATTGCAGTTAGGTCATAATGTCGAGAATGTAACATTTTTCGACAGAATTTGACGCAAACACGACAAGGAAGGCCCAACTTTTGTGAGTTCTGTTCTAGCTAACACATTCTTTTTTTCTGGGTGATGCTGTAGCCTAGTCCGAGTAACTTCGGACCCTAAATATCGCCCTTTTTAACATGGGGGCGGGGACGAACGCAACATCTGGTATGGTACCTAATCACCATTTAAATGAAACAACCAAACTTACGATGAGAGAAAATCGTGGGGACGTATCGGGTCCAAGCTGTTTTGCAGGCATCACATTTCCATTATTTCCCGGTCCACACACGCCTCAGTTTTCTCCCTCAAAATAACCACAAATACACTTGACACTCAAATCGAGGTACAAAGATGTCAGGGTTTAAGCTAACGAACACAACATCTTGTATGGTGCCTGATCACCATTGAAATGAAACAACCACACTTGGGGTGAGAGAAAAATCGTAGGGGCCTTATCGGGATTCGAACCCGAGACCTCACTAGGCAGACTCACTAGGCAGGCACCATACCAGATGTTGTGTTCGTTACTTTGCCCAGTTGCGCTACCATGCAACACCGAGAGAAAAATTGGGTCCATAGGGGAAACCTGATAGAGTATACCAACTGTGCCTTATAGCTCAGCTGGTAGAGCGTCTGCCTAGTGAGTCAAAGGTCTCGGGTTCGAATCCCGATAAGGCCCTTACTTTTTGCTTACGATTTTTCTCTCATTCCAAGTTTGGTTGTTTCATTTTAATAGTGATCATGCACCATACCAGATGTACATGTGTTTGTTACTTTGCCCAGTTGCGCTACCCTGCAACACCGATCGAGAGAAACAATTGAGTCCATGTGGAAAACCTGATGGAGTATACCAACTGTGCCTTACAGCTCAGCTGGTAGAGTGTCTTCCTAGTGAGTCAGAGGTCTCGGGTTCGAATCCCGATAAGGCCCTTACGTATTTTCTCTCATCCAAATTAAGGTTTAAGCTGACAGAGGTACAATGAATTACTTACATTCTTACAGAAAGTACAATAAATATTTCTGTCCGATTTCGAGACCGTTTTGTTCCGTAACGAATGACAATGTGATTGTCTAGTCATGCGATATAAATACCGTAGCAGGTACAAACAATTTACACAGCAATTTGCGCACAAAATACCAGTGTTTAATCACATCAATACACTAAATCAGTCCAAAGTTTGTAATAGCGGACCGAAGTTTCAGTTCACGCGCATGCTGCAGCGTTTGCACGCAGCGCGCGGGGTGCTACTTGTCTACAGTGACAAAATGCAAACGGTAGTACTTTGTTATGTACACACAAATAATAAGCGAGATTATTCTGGTACTAGTTTCTATAGTCCCTAAAGTTTGTTTACATTTTTACACACAAAAAATGTATAGGCGGTGTTCCAGGTCTTTCTGGAACATTCTACGATTTTTGACTTGGTTTGATCTGGAGTTTTCCTGAACCTTTTAAAACATTCCATAGGCTTATTGTGGAAACGTCTGGAAACTTACAGTTTATTTATAGAAACATTATGTAGTCTTAGAGAAATCCAGAAACTTGTAAGTGTACTAGGCCTACAGATTATTTTTGGTAACTGATGTAAGTGGGGACATGCAATCACTGTTGTTTACAACAATTTCATGGAAAAGTGAAGTCGATGCTTATTTTTGGAAAATGACAATCTTATAAAACAATCACAAAAAGATTACTAGTTTGGTAATGTATATAATGAGAGGGCTTGGTTATTTGGACGGGACTTGACACTTTCAAGTGTTTTCGACGGGACTTGAGAGTTTTCGACAGGATTTCGACTTGATTAAAACTACAGGCATTTCGCCAAGACTGAACACAGGATTTTCTGCAGGACATTGTACGCTACGCACAACCCGTTTGTACGTGCGATCTGTTATGTTTCTAAAGCGATCGTAAACTGTTTTGATCTTGACTGAGGAGTGCTCAAGAGCTGACTTTATCCCGGAAGAGACATTTTGTGAACTGAGTTACAGTCTGCAGTTTGTTTTGACTTGAATGAATCATCGCCTTGTTATCGTCTTGCCGTTGTTTGGGAACTTGAGTTCGTCTCAACCTTTATCGCACCGTCAAGAACTGTGATCGCCGATATTTTATCTGCCAACCCTGTTCAAGTCCTCGCCTTGGTTTGGTAAGATCTTTTGCTCATATTTTATATAAGTGCTCACTACAAAACTAACCAAACCTAATCACTCTACATTTCGTGACTTGTTTTGATTATAAGATCATATGATTACATAAATCACATTGTTTCTTTTTTTATATCAGTGTGATCTTGTTTGATTTTTGTTGCGTTTGGTACATTTCCACAATTGTTTCATTCGCGAATAGTGAAACTTTCCGGACGGTAACAACATATAAATATACAAGAATTAACATAGAACAAAATTCGTCCTTTCATACAAACATTAAATTTCCCATAATACTGTAGAAAGTTTGCCATCCGAATCAACTGTCGGCCACATTTAACAAAACGAGTATAGCGTACACAATGATAAAGAGATAAACAGTAAATAAATCGCGAATTACCGGTACACTATTATACATAGCCATGTACCGCTTATTTAAAATTTCAATCACACGTCTCGAGAAACGCATCCTGAAGACAAAGCAGGGAGATGCACTCTCTCCTCGTCATTTGAATTACTGTCAACCGTCCCAAATAGACCACTGAGATCCCCCGGCGACAGCTTGAGGGAATGCTGTCTCGGCCGCTGTTTGCTTCCTACGATACCATGCAGTTCAACACAAGTGACGTTGTTGATAATGCCTCCCTGTTCATGGTCAATAGAAGACCTCCCTTGTGAGAGGACTTCCGAGCTCTTGCTGAGACGGGATGCACGGATGAGGTTGGTAAATTCCTTAGCGGTGGTTGGAGGGTGAGGGACGATCGGATACTGAGTAACGGTCACTGCCAAATTACCAATCGAGCTAGAAGGTCTACCGGAGCCCAGGGTTACGGAACTGTCGAAGCTCTTTGTCTGGCGGTTATCATGTCGATTTGTCATGTTAGCTGACAGTGGTCGTCTTTTCTGATACCCAATAGACTGGTGATTGAGTTTGTTGAGGACTGTGGTTGCCGTTGCTGGTCTCGAGTTGTTTTGTAAAGATTGTCGCTTGTGCATGTTCATCGAAACGTCCGGAATGTCATCAGAACATGGCTTAGCCTGGACATCAGACCATCTACTTTCACGGGAGATCCGAAGTTGAGAGCATGCGGATTTGCCAAGGGTTTCAGGTTTTGGTGTGGTCTCATTACTCTGACAGATAAACTCTTCACTTGATGATCTGCATCTAAAGTCTTTGAACTTGCGTACCTGCTCATCGAGACTCAGCTGATGCAGGCGGAATCTGTCACCTGGTAAACAGCTGATGTCCGGTTGGCTTCCCGTGAATTTGGTTTTTGATTCGCTACTTCCGCTTGATTCATTATGTAAGAGAGATGAAGTGAAATGTTTGCTTACCTCGCTATAGTTTAAAGGTATCGAACCTCGCTTTGGAAGCATTCGCTCCTGGTGGCAGTGGTCTGGCTCATTGTATTCTTTGCTTGCAAGGTTGACCGATGATTTGCTATGGGAACGTGATCGTGCTTGCAAAGCCTCAACGTCCGGAGTCGAACAACCACCCTCCCTCGCCCATTCGATAGCGTTCATATTATGCACATTATCCCGGGTAAGCACGGACGCCTTGGCCTCGTGAGCAAGAAGCTGGGCACACTCCGCAAATCCACTCTTTGCAGCTACCATCAACGGTGTCATCCCTTCGGAATTCATAATGTCGACATCCAATCCTAGACGACGAAAGGACTTAGACAACATTTTGATCCCGGTTGCATTGTTTGTCAGCGCGCAATACATCAGAGGAGTATTTCCGTTGTTGTCTTTTAGGTTCGGATCCACGTTGTTTTTTACCAGTTTTGTGATAACATTGTTCCGATGAAGCTCGCAGGCGTAGCTCAACGCCGTGCGACCAACATTGTCTGCAAGGTTGACGTCGGCGTGGTATTTCAAGAGGAGATCAACGACCTTGTGGCGCACGCCTTCCTCGTCGATTCGCACGGCCCTGATTAGTGGCGTTTTACCGTGTGCATCCCTGGAGTTCACGACGGTGTTGTTTTCCACGGCGTCCAGAATAAACTTGGCCAGGTGAATCTTCCCCTTGACCACAGCATCGTGAATGGCCACGCCGCCTGAGACTTGGCCGAGACTTGTGCGGCGACTACGATCTCGTACAGAAGGCATGTGAAGCATGTTAGTTATAAACCAGTAATTCCGACATCGAAGGTAAAGTATTCCCAAAAGTGGATCTCCTTTATTCCTCCTAAAGATTCAGTGGTTCCACGGAAATGACGTTGCCATGTTTATATATTTGAGGAATCAGTTTACCCATGCGTCTCGGTCTGTAAATATACGAATAAAACGCTATGTGGGGTGGGTGTTTTCATCAGATGCACATTATTATGTTCAATTCACATCGTCTCACACAGTCTTTGGTGATGCACGGATGGTGTTTTGCTGAATGTAACAACCCTATACAACGTCTACCGTATAATAATCCTATCTGACAACAACAGTTTCCTCGTGGGGATAACAGTGGCAGAATAAATCAAATTTACAACTGAACCTTGATTCCTTCGGTATCATCCGTAGATGGCATATCGCATTATAGAATTTGCCGTATGATGCCTCTGTATATCTTGCAATAACACTGCTCAGTGAAAGTCGAATCACACGCGGGCACATTTCATAGCATCAAAAAGAAGCGATCACGGGTTGACTACTGATATCCGAAATACCGATTCTTGCTTTGGCTGTACAGCCTCAGCACTGTGCAGTAACTGTCGAATCTAAAACAGTGCCATCCAATGTTTGGCAGTGTTCTTGTCATCACATTCTCACATTCAAAATCCTAGTCACTAATTTCAGGTCAGGCTCAGCCCCGAAGCTGGTAAAAAAAAGAAATCCATCGCCGCGTTTGGGTAAACTGCATGTGATGCTGCATATTAATGAAAGGGCGGTGTAGCACTATAGAATATTTTACTAAATAATGCTTCAATGTTTGCATTGGTCCAGTGTTTTAATTAGCTTCTGCATAGCCTTGTAGATCTAGAACACAAATTATATTTAGTTATCGTCTCCCAGTGTCGATATGCGAGAACCTACACTAATCAGTCTCAAGAGAATGAGTGGATGTGGCCCGGCCTCTTTTCCCCAGGGAAATTATTCCTGGAAAGTAGGATGCTCGTATTATATGACGAAGTTTCCAATCTTTACTGATGATGTCGAATCCACAACTAATATAAGGCGCACGCGTGAAGCCTGCATTGAATACGAGCGTCGTCCGTGGAACATGATATCCAAAATGAACGCAGTAAATAGTTTTCAATGTGTCCTCATGCACGAGGCAAAGACGATTGGCGACGGACTGGCGTACTGATGAGGAGCAAGAGAGCAATATGTCCCCTTACAATTTGACATATACTCTGCATCACTCGAGCACACTTCAGTGGCCAGGGACACAATCGCCTGGTTGGTGCCTGCAACAAGATTCACACTTGCGCATTAGAAACGACCATGCAGGTATACGAGAAGCTGATTAGTATTCGTCCCACTCGCGAGCCGCATCTACTCCAGACGCAGAGGACCTGGGGCGGTTAGACTAAACCGCACCGGGATTAAACTCGGGGCGGAGCACGCCATCTCACGTAACCTGTACTCATCCACGTCCCACTGTGGAGGTGATGCGGTTTTCGTCACCATGCAGAGCTTACAGCCCTCTACAAGTTTAACATAACTTGTCACCGCGTGTATATTCCCACCGGTCATAGAATGTCGAAGGCAGTGTTTTGATTTCCGGCTCTTGGCCCACTTAGCGTCTAGTCCATTAGCTGCCGTCTCTTTCCGTAATTAATAAATTCATTCTCTCGTCACTAAATTTAAAATTCAGTCGGGTAAGCACAAGCTCAATAGAGTATGGGACATTCCAGTAGAGCGATCGACGGTTGGTCGTGTTGCCAAGCAACTATCCATCGCATGCAACGTCATATACATCGGTGGTACCAAAGTGAGTTTACACCATTAGGCTACGTATGATCCGGTGTGGTCTTTATAATGGCGGCAGACACAGTTTTTCATTGATGGTTCTCTGTGGATGAAGAAAGTACAGCCTCGATATAGAGTCCAAACTTCGTCAGATAAATGATCAACAAATCTATACGCATTTCCTGTACTTTCCGTTTTCTGTTTCTTTCCTCATCAAATATAATATACATGGCAAAAAGTATCGTCTGGCTCACGCCTTTCTGCCAATGAAATATATGTAAGACCGCGCAAAAACATTAAAAAAAACATTAATTCCTACACTGTAAAGAATTCTTGTAATTTTACATATACATTTTGATTGTTTTCAAAGGTTAATGATTTTTTATGTAAAAATACATTTGGCTGTAATTCGTATCTATTAAAAACAAAGACACTGCAATAAAACACAAAATGTGTATTTTAATAAAAATACGTGTAAATTACAAGAATGCGGGTAGTTTGAATAAATGCAAATTGTGCATACCGTTTGTAAAAATACGGCACAATGTAGATAACTGCTGTATTTTTACATAATTATTGACTGGTTTTAAAAGTAAAAAAAAGGATTTGTAAAAGCAAATCATATTCGTGTGAAAGTGCATAATGACCAGTCCAAATTTACAGGAGCGGTCTAGTGGGTATGAAGCAGGATTCCCAATCAGAGGTGTTTGTGTCCCTGGGCAAGGCACTTAATCCCAGTTGCTTCGTCTACCCAAGGGACATTTGGGGAGCTGTTACGGGGAATGCCACAATCTAACCGCTGATGATAGGGTTGTGCGCCTTGGCCAGGTGTAGCCACCCAGTTGATTTTAAAGTTTTAATTTATTAAATTAAATTAACAATTCCAATTTGTTGCTTAAAATTAGCAAGTTTGTTATTTAAAATTACAGTTTGTCTGTAAATTTAAAGAACATGACTATAGACCGTATCGAATAGCCGCCAATAGCTTGTCATGGTTGTTGAGCATCGTTGACGCACCCCTGTTTGGCTTTGCAATTTGGTCAAAGTGTGGTCAAATTTGGAGGTCGAAAAATGTTCCGACGAACTTCAAATTTTGCATGCTCCAAACTCTCTATATTGCGCACTTGTCCTAAAAAATTGACAGACTTTCGCCGGGAAATGGCAGAGAAATTTCAAAGTTTAGGGAAAACTGGGTTGGGGCTTCCTGACTGCTCACGCAAACCGTGGCTGTCTGTATACGTGACTCGAGCTTTTGTTGTATTCATGTTTATGTATAACGTCTGTCGCTCTACCTGGCCTGATATTTCGTCTCCCCATTTGGTGGGGCAGTTTCTTTGTTACTTGAGAACATATATATTGTGCTTCAATTGTTAAACGGTTAAAGTAACAAAAGTTGCGTGATAGATTTGCATAAGTCCTATAGGGTCAATTTCATAAAACATGTTAGCACTCGATTTTTGATTTTAGCGCTCTCTCTATTTCATAAAGCCGTTTAAGCACTAGCCAACCAAACCGCATGCTAACATACTGATTTTTTTGCTAACGCGACGCCATCTTTGTTCTTCGCCATTCTCGGCAAAATTCGACACACATTTTCCAACAGATAAACAACTTTCAGATGTTGTTGAAATATCCGAGTCAGCAACAGGCAAGGATCTTCAGGGGTAGTGATAATCATCCAAAAAAAATGGAAACATTATCGATGATGCCCTTACAAAAAGTCCTAAAGGAATCCTATCAGAAAAATTATATAGGATTCTATAGGATTTTTCCTATAGGATTTCTATAAGATTCTTATAGGTTTTTCGTCACTTTCTAAAGGATTTGTCTATAGGAATGCTCTATAGAATCCTAAAAGAATCCTATAGGAATCCTATAGGCCTATATGAGTATTATAAAGGCAGTCTTTTATAACGTCTATCCTATAGGATTCTATAGTCATTCTAAGGCATTTTTCCCACGATTTTATACATATAAACCATTTAAAAAAAGTAAGACTGATTTTAAATGAGTAAGGCGATAAATGAGAAAAAGGAATGAGCAAACGCCATGTTAATAGTTATTATATAATCATGCTATCAATAATTACAGTATAGGTCCCAGTACATGCATGCGCACACGCAGGATTCACTGTGTTTTCTAAATTTTCACATTTTAAGTGTAGAATAAGACGTACATGTACATGTATATGCCTACCTAATTTACTGTCGAAAACTTAATTTTATATAATCAAACTTTTAGGTACATGTACATTCAAATTTGTTGTTTACAAAGGCTAAAAACAAATAAACAAACAACTAAATTCAGAACCTGGAACTCCCTTTCATAAGCGATAATTGCGAACATCACACAGAGAAATTTGAGAGACGGTTGGAAGTTTTTAGGTAAGCTGCTTTTGATTTCTGATCTATGGGAGGGTTAAAAGGAGTATGACTTATAATGGACAGTGTTGTGACTCGGACTCGAGACTTGGGACTCGAGTCCCGATTTTTATTGACTTGGCTTGACTTGGGACTCGAAGGTAGTTTGACTTGACTTGGGACTCGAAGGCAGTTTGACTTAACTTGACTTGGGACTCGAAGGCAGATTGACTTGACTTGACTTGGGACTAGAACAAAGGAGACTTGTTACAACCCTGAATTAATGAACTGAAAGAAAACATTATGCATGTGATTTAGAACATTAAAAAGTTGTAAAAGGGTATAAGGGTTTGTCTGGAAAATGCAAATGTTGAGCGCTATATAAAAACTAGCGGAAATCTACCGGCAGGAAGAGCCCTATAGGATTCTAAAAACATCCTGTAGGACAATGACTTCTATAGGCATCGTATAGGTGTAATTAAGGACACAACATTGTCCTATAAGAATCCTATAGGGCACAACACTGTCCTATAGGCATCGTATAGTTATCTTATATGACACAACACTGTCCTATATGAATCCTATAGGTATTTATATAGTTACCAACAAATCTTATAGGATTCTATAGGATTTTTTGGAATCCTATAGGATCCTAAAGGATTCCTTTAGGATTTTTTTTGTAAGGGTGGTACTTGCAAATGTTGACGTTGACACAAATAAAGCCCGGTTTCCGTATAGACGTAACAAACGCAGAGAGTACCGCAAACTAGCAACGCAAACAGTAACGCAAACAGTCGGCAAAGTTGAGCCAAGTTTAACTTTGCAAATCTATTTTGTCATGCTGAAGAGAAACAATTTCTATGCATTCCAAACAAATTGATTGAGTTTTTGTTCTTCATGACTACCAGATCCTACCGAAATTTCCGGCGACGTTTTTATTGATTCTTGTTCAAATTAATAACAGGGTTGCATGATAAGAAACGTGAATGGAACGGAATCCCTGTAGGCTTTAAATAGCAGCCAATCACCAACGCGGATACGGCCAGCGCAACTGAGTATTACACTGACTATGTAAACTTACATATGGGTCTGTCCACACTAATGGACCCATTTGACCAGTGTAGATAAGACAAACAAACAAGTAAATATAACATGAAGCGTGTTGTCCCATTTTGCTCTTTTGTGGTGCCCTCACACCATAGCGATCACCAGTTGCGTATGGTTGCGAATAACAAATAGTGGTCATAAGTTCCGAACGCAACTCACACGCAACTAATAGGTTTTATAGGTTTGAAGTAAGCAACAACCACGCAGGTGATCGCAGACACACGCAGAGTAAGTTCAGAAATTGTGAACATGTTCAATAATTCTCTGCGAATGCCTGCGATCAATGTATACGCAACAGGGACGCAACAGGTACGCTACGCACGCAACACGATCGCAACAGGTACGCAACTCATAAGTTATGAACGCAGGTGATCGCAGGTCCAAATTTGAGGTATCTGGCCAGGTTTTGGTAGCGTACATGTTGCGAATGTGTTGCGTACCTGTTGCGATCATGTTGCGTGTGTACCGTACCCCCGACCTATTGTGCGTATTCCCAGCGTATCCCCAACCTATGCCCTGCGTATCCAACCTATTAGTTGCGTACTACATGCGTGTTGAGAAATGGTATAAATAGTGGGCCTTTTCTAGATCGGTGTCAGTTGTTGGTGGACCTCCGAGGTGACCACATGGAGCTACCTCTTGCTGTTATTGGACACCAGTTTAATCTGGTCAATTTAGCACTCCAACACATACAGAATATAATAAACAGGTCCAACGCAACTTGTACGTTTTGAACGCAACTCACACGCAACCCACACGCAACCCACACGCAACCCATAAGTTGAATAGGTTAGAAATTGACAAAAATGTTGCGCTTGGTGCGTATAAAAATATTGTTTACACGCAACTCATAGGTTTCAGCATACGCTATTACATTCTGTATCACCTTTTTTCTCCAATGACCAAAAATAGGCCATTTATTCTGAAATTCTAAGAAATTACGGGGGTTTCTTAAAGACATCGTGTTCATAACATGGACGGACACTTGTATCTGGAAAGTGATAACGGAATTCATTATATTTAAACATAACACCCACTTCAAATCTAGCAACACTTAACGATTTCCCCATCTCAAGATCAGCCAATTTCTAGGTAATTCTTTACCATGTACGTAACATGGACGGACATTTTGTGACAATTTTCCGTCAAGTTACAAACATAATACATGTAAATGTACATAATACATGTATCCCAGTTAAGAAGACTACTTTTTGTTCATGATATCGTCACAATTTCCAAAGTTGTAAAGTAATGTCAGGAGAGTGAACATAATCCTTTGAAGACTTGGGATGTATTCAGAATATTAAAAAAATAATCAAAATCAATTATATAATTTGTATCAACGTTTTTCCAAAAGCGTCACACCAAATGTATCCATTAGTGTGGACAGACCCATGTACAATCTGCGTGCGTGTATTTGAACGCCCGAAATGTACTGCCAAGCGTCCTGATGGGACCAGAGCGGGAAAACAAATTGATGTCGCTGCTTTCACAGCGAATGGGGCGGATTTCAACAGAGCCTCGGGACGCACGAGTATGTTGCAAGAGAATGGCGCACTACAGACAATATTTCAGACACTTAAGCGGGCCTCCCACTGTGCGATTTTTGCCACGAATTTCCAACGATTAGGTACGATTTGGTGATATTACCAGATACTGTCTATATAGACTCTATACACAATCGTACCAAATCGTACCTAATCGTTGGAAATTCGTGGCAAAAATCGCACAGTGGGAGGCCCGCTTTAAAGGCATAATCGCATAAGAAAATAGGCGAACGTGTACATGCATTTATATCGTATAAAATAATTATGTAGCACACTAAAGGCAGTTTTTGAACAGAGGGAGTAGCCGAAGCCGTTACCCATACGCATGAGCGAAAGACAGTTTGAGCTCGTATAGCGAGTTCTCCCGAGCTCTTACAATCTAAATAGTTTTTTCTTTCGGTAAAAACGTCATAACGATATTAGGAATAAACCATTTTGTCCGTCATAACGGGCGAGGGGAGGGGTGGTATGTATATCTGCTTATAAACGGAAACAAATGTAGGTTAAAAGATACTCGATATACGAGCGATTGATGACGGGACGATGGGGCAAATTCATATCCTGTTCATATAATACACAAAGCAAAGATTGACGAATATCTCGCCATGGGTCGCCAAAATAGATCGCAAGCAATTAGCATAATATATCCCTACCCCAAATATGGGTATTATAAGTATATTAGAGCACGGTTAAAATGTTAAATTTTGTCAAGATAAATAACCAGTACTCTTGATTTATAGGAGACAACAAAATGTTAAAAAGTCGTTTTTAATTATTAACTCTTTTATCGTTTCGTTAATTGCCTAGAACAAATTCCCAGTCATAAACACTTGTTTTTTGCAAAGGTTTATGCATGATGAAACGTTGCTCTTGTTGATATAACACTATGAGCAACTAACAATAGAAATTGGGCACGAACCATTGTTATTAACAATGGTTTGTGCCCAATTTCCATTGTTGGTTGCTCATAGTGTAACACGTTAGAAAAGCAGTGTTCTGCAGTATACTGGTGTTCTGAATGAAAGAGCTTTTTGGTGCCTTCAATTTACCAAATAATTTAAAATGCAGTTGTTAAATTATTTAATTACCCGTCAATTTTAAAATGCTCTTGTATACCTTATCCCCAAACCCTTCCACGTGGGGGAAATTAATATTATGCACCAGCAAACTGTTTATCTAGGCAGAGTAGGCGGACCCATCCCATTCCCATCCGTTTAAGATCAGTTAAGCCTATGCGTGACAAAAATCAATTTGTCTGTTGTTGACGTTGACACAAGTACTAAAAAACGTTTTTCTATAATGGTACTTTTGTAATCGGCGTTTCAGACGATGACTCAATGTTAAGAGCCAATTCGGATGAACGACGCCACACTTTGGATCTCTATACTGGTTTTTAAATATATATTTACACCTTAAGGCAGCCGTTATTAACAGTGAGTTCATATTGACATGATAAAAATGATAGTTTATGACATTTCCTCTTTCTGGAAATTTACAGGATATACTGCTGCAAGACTTGTGTCGGATACCATCGACACGATCAGGGCTTTCTAACTAAATAAACAAAAGTGGTGTGAAAGGAATGACGAAAAATAGGCATTAGACAGAAACCGGCCAAGGCAACACAAATTGATGAAGCCAACCCATTTGAATCAGTGTTGCAATGGAAATCTTTACCCTTTCTACCGAGTCCTTAAAACTGTATATTTCCTTTCACAACTTGGCGAAAGTGTAAATGTTAACAAAGTTCAGGATCAGTTGACATTCTATTGTAGCAAGCAGTAAGGTGACAATTATTTAGCCTGTGGTGAGAAGTGCAATTTGAGAAGCGTTCATTTTCTATCCAAGCCGACCAACCTTGAACTCAGCAACCACAGCTGGCGTGCGTCCTCATCGCTCTGAGCAGCCTTTGATGGTTTTCGTGGAGCACAGTCACTGTTGAAAAACACGCCAAACCAGTACGTTGATAAAACTATTAATTCTATCATTATTTTTGGAATTACGAGTAGCGCCACATTCCACAACATCCAAATTATGTTCCCATCATAGGAATTTGCAGCAAAATATGACAGATTTAATTTTACATGTCATTATCATTCTACCATGCTAATGAGAAATTCCGTATTGATGAGAACATCTCCACAGATATCATTATTTATTTGCCACAGATTTAAAGTTGGTGGGATTTTTTTAGTCTTCAGGTCTTTACATAATCCACAATGCAAACGCCAGTGCGATGTCCTGGTTCAACTTGACCCCGGAACTTGACGTATCACGTTTCAGATTAATATGCTTAGATGGCTTGGAACGACCTGTACAAAATGTGTTCTAATGCAATAAAAATGTCGTTTCATTTCAGAACATAATGATTGCGTTGAATCTTATTTTGGTGCATACTTGATTTTCTCTCAGTCGCTCGGTTAGAGGCATTTAAGATTTCATTTTTGGCATGGAATAGGCTGGTACTTTCTGATGCTGCACTGAGCTGCTGATAGCCCCATCAAAGTTGTCTACAAAAATTGTATAGCGCCATCACGCCGCGCTTCACAAACAGTTTATGCCACATCTGTGGCGGGAAACCATTGTACATGTACAGCAGGGTGGGTAGCTTACTGTGCTTTATGTGGAAGTCTTTCGAAGTCAAAACCGTTTTAATTTTTGTCACACCAAAGCCATTTTTGTTGATTCGGAAATGTATTTTTTTAAAATAATAACGCAGATAATTGTATCAAGGTTTTAATGTGAGTAAGTATCCAACAGTTGAATTGCGCGGTGCGGAACCGTACAGAGGGAAATAATAATATTAAAGGGGCGTGCCCAGATCTTATTTTTGAGCCCCCATTTTTCCCATGGGTGTTGAGATTTTGATACCGTATCATTTGCCATATTTGTCTCATTACCATTCTGAAATTTCGCGCTTGCAATCCTTTTTTTCTTGATGGATTTGATGAAAAAGACCAATTTTCAGAAACTTTAGCTCCCATACACCTCCCAAAAGTGACGGCTAACTTTTTTATAGCAAGTTCTTTTCCAAATGGCCACCGACGCCATCTCGAAAATCATAAAAACTGATATCTCTGGAACGAGATGAGTCATAATAACAAACGAGGTGTCATTTTCTACTAAATCTAACATCACAAATCTGCTAGAATGGTATTTTGTGCGTCCTTGGATCATCTGGACCTCTAAATCCAAGATGGCTGCCGAAGCCATATTGAAAATGTTAAAATGTCTATGTTAACATAGACAGGTGACGCTTATTTCTGGCAAACTCATTGGAAGTACACCGGCAGGTGTGAAGTACACCAGCAATACCGTGTTTACGATGAGAGAGAATGCCATAAAGCTGTTGGTTGCCGAAGTCAATTGCGCGCACCACATTGCAACAAGATCATAGCATGTAGACTTTTTCAGAACTGCTCCTCCATTTGAAAGTGGTTAATTCAGGGCGCCAGCCAAAGTGCATAAGGCTAATTGTGTCATATCTTTAAATGATTAGTAATAAACGCTGGTCTTCTTTCCGGGTGCGGTAAAGGGTAATATTGAAACATCCTTGTTCCCCAGTATTTTATAATTGCTCTACATCATGTGGAAATTGTGGGTTTACAATATTCATTTCATGATATGGGTTTCTCTGGTTTGTCCTTTAGAGGCATAACGGGTGCTAAAAGTAGGACAGAACACGCATTTATTTATATTTGGCCATGTGTACTTGTACCGATGTTAGTGGTCTGCTGGTAGTTTAGGAGTGGCAGACCAGTGTGAGTTTGTCGCTGGCTACAGCTGGTGAATATGTATTCGCACCCTTATGGGGTACCCGGAGGGAATGGTACCCCACAAGGAACAAAGGCGAACAAAGGTACCCCACAAGTCGGTCTTGTTCACTTGGTACCCTACAAGGTTTGACCAGTGCTTAACCTATGAGAAGAGAGTTTTGACAAAGGGAGAACAAAGGGAAGTGTGGGAGAGTAACAATAGCGGTACCCCATAAGGGTGTAAAAACACGGTTGTGTGGCCTGCTGGCGGCTTAGGACCTGCGCGGTTTTAGAGCAGGAGCGTAGGCCACTGGTGGTTTCCGCTTTGATGCTAGTGGTCCGCTGGCGGTTTAGGAGCGGCAGACCACTGGTGGTTGCCGCGGACCACTGCTAGTGGTCCGCTGGCGGTTTAGGAGCGGCAGACCACTTGTGGTTGCCGCTGAGCACTGTTAGTGGTCCGCTTGCGGTTTAGGAGCGGTAGACCACTGGTGGTTGCCGCTGAACACTGATATAGTGGTCCGCGTGCGGTTTATGAGCGGCAGACCACTGGTGGTTGCCGCTGAACACTGCTAGTGGTCCTCTTGCTGTTTAGGAGCGGCAGGCCACTGGTGGTTGCCGCTGAACACTGCTATAGTGGTCCGCTGGCGGTTTAGGAGCGGCAGACCACTGGTGGTTGCCGCTGAACACTATAGTGGTCCGCTGGCGGTTTAGGAGCGGCAGACTACTGGTGGTTGCAGCTTGCGAGTCACTGGCGGGCCGACGGTGATTTTGGGTCGGCGTGTCGATGGCGATCAGCCGCTTCCCAGCCGACGGCGGTCCGATGGTGGCTTGTGCACTGGGGAGTAGCCACCAACCCACGAGACCTTGGAAACGTCCCATGTTGTGGAATATCTTGGTTTGGGTTTTCTCAGGTTGAAAATACCCTTGAAGAAGCGGGTCATGATGGGGTGTTTGCCCACCGGAAAATGTATTGTACAGAAAGGAAACGAATGTGAACTAAAAAACGGTAAACCAACCCCAAATCCTTTGAGCATACGTGCGGTTGATATGATCATAAATTACTGTTCGTCAACAAATTGCGGTTTTCGTCTTGGATGTGCATTATTGAAGGTAATTAATCCATTTTCGTGACGTCACACTATTGTTGAAACTGTTCATTATTCTGACGAATATACAGTCCACTGTAGATTATTTTTAGGAATGTACTCAAACTGATTCTTAACACAACAGATTTTAAGAGAAAACAACGGCACACATATTGAGAAAAATGACCAAACTGACACAATATTTTCATTGTTTATTATCGCATGAATACAATTATATATTACTCAGGACATTACTAACAGTGAAAACGAGAACATTTTGATACCTAATACCAACAAATCTACATTCTGTACTTCTCAATCGTTTGAGTGGCCGGGTTCAGGTATATACGGGTCCTTAAAGACGCCAACTTCCTCCACTGCTTTCTGTCGCTCGCTGCAACAGCCATTTCTTCGAGACTCGTCGACTCTCCGGATACTGCTAGATAATCTTCCTGCACGCAATTTGTCCATGTTTTACGTGGCCTGCCCTTCGAACGCTTCCCGCGTGGTGGTTTCCACTGTAACAGTCTCTTTGGCAGCCGCTCAGGTAGCATTCTCGACACGTGCCCAAACCAGCGCAATCTGCTCCTGGAGATGAAGCTGGTTACCGCATCGATTCCCGCTCGCTGTAAGACCTCAGCATTGCTCTTCATATGCTGCCACTTGATCCGTAGGATCCGTCTCAGACATCGCTGATGGAAGACCTCCACACGATGTACGTGACGCTTGGTAGTTGACCAGGTCTCGCTACCATACAGGAGCACCGTCAGTACAGCCGCCCGGTAGATTCTGATCTTGGTATTAGTGGCGATGTTCCTGTTGTGCCATACCTTACCGAGCGAGTTGTAGGCTCCAGCTGCCTTGCCGATCCTTGAATCAAGATCTTTGTCAATGGTCCCATCAGCAGAAATCACCGATCCCAGGTACGTGAAGTTACTGACCTGCTGAACAGTAATCCCATTCACAGTGACGTCAACAGTACCGTCCTCTGTGTACGGACGCTGACCTGACTGCTTGGAAACAGCCATGGTCTCCGTCTTGCTGCTGTTGATTCGCAAGCCGGCGTATTCCGCGTACTTGTGGAGATAAAATCAGTTGATTCCTGGAGACCCTCCTTGGTGCTATCCAGCACCGCCATATCGTCGGCGTAATCAGTGTCCATGACCACCTCCTCCTCTGTGTCGGTCGAACTCTCCTTCAGCATCAACCCGCGAAAGAGAGTCTCTTTACTCTCGGCGAGCTGAGCCACCCAGTTCAGGCACACATTGAAAACCGGTGGACCTTGGATATCACCCTGTCCCGTACCACTGATTACCTTAAACCACCTGGAGAGGTCGCCACCGTGCCTGACAGCACACTAACAGTGCCCTCAAAGAAAGCCTTCATGATGTTGATGTACTTTCCAGGCAGCCCATAATGTTCGAACGCCCTCCAGATGAAGTCCCGACTGATACAATCAAATGCTGATTTAAAGTCTATGAAGTTTATATACAAAGGGACATGAAATTCTGTACACTGATGGATGATGACACGGAGATAATAAATCTGATCAACACAGGAGCGGTTCCTGCGGAAGCCACACTGATTTTCCCGCATAGCAAGCTCGAGACCCTCAGAGAGCCTGCTGAGAAGGACCATCTGGAACAACTTCGAGGTAGTTGAACGCAATGTAATCCCCCTGTTGTTCGAGCAGACACTGGGGTCACCCTTCTTGGGAAGCACAGTGATAATCCCCTTGAGCCAGTCCTCAGGAACACTCTCCTTCTCCCAGACCTCAGCAAACAGAGAAGTCAGCGGACCAATAAGACCCTGAGATCCAAACCGGAGTTGTTCGTTCGAGATCCCATCAACTCCAGGGCTCTTGTGAGTCTTCAGTCGAGCGAGAGAAGTGCCTATCTCCTCACTAGTCGGTGCTGGGTCATTATCAGAGAGGTACCTGAAGCAGTCCTCTGCAGGGAGATTTTCCTAGTCCAGATCCGTCAGATTAACTGTGGTCGCAGGTGGTTTCAGGAGCTCAGAGAAGTAATCTTCCCACCGCTCTCTTTGCTGCTCAGGAGCTGAGATGGGGTTTCCATCTGTGTCGCGGACAGCAGCAGTCCTTCGATTGCGGTTGCCAGACATTTGCTTTATCCGCTGCTAGATCTCTCTTTGCTTGCCGTAAGAGGCCGCCTCCTCCAGATCCGTGGCCAGACGGTCCGCCCACCGCTGGTCGTCTTTAAGAGCTGATTTCTTTACCCTCGGGTGCCTTCCTCTTCACTGCTGCTCGTTGTACTATTAGGTCCTTGGTCGGCTTGGATAAGTGCTGCTCTCGCGCCTTCCTAGACCGAGTTCTGAGAATCCACGACATCCCTGATCTGAGTCCACTTGCCCTCAAGATTCTCCTCAGGTGATAACGACGCGAACCTGTTTGTAAGAGTAACGTTGTACTTTCCAACCATCGTCCGGTCACGCAGGTTCTCAAGAGCTGGTAGGACCCTTGTCGTTTTCTTCTTGTTCCTGGCTGAGCTCAGCTTGACCTGGAGCCTCCCCAGAACAAGGTAGTGGTCTGACCCAATGTCGGCACCCCGATAAGTCCGAACATCCAACAGAGAGCTCCTCCATTTGTTCCCAATACACAAATGATCGATCTGAGTGACAGTTCTACCATCCGGGGAACGCCAAGTGCCCTTGTGAATGTTCTTATGCTGAAACATCAGCGCTCCAATAGACAGTCCATACAGAGAGCAAACATCTGCCAGACGGTTCCCGTTGTCATTGGAAGTTCCGTGCAGAGA
Organism: Henricia sp. BOLD:AAB3569; assembly: GCA_037783545.1. Lineage (NCBI taxonomy): Eukaryota > Metazoa > Echinodermata > Asteroidea > Spinulosida > Echinasteridae > Henricia > Henricia sp. BOLD:AAB3569. The sequence continues at coordinate 19,644 of JBBELK010000433.1, forward strand.
ATGACCCCCGCCAACACGTGCGTTGAAATCCCCTCCGAACAAAACTACGTCCTGCCGTGGAAGCCTGCCAATCACTCCAGTGAGCTGGTTGTAAAACGCATCATTGACAGTGTCCTCAGCATCTTCGGTGGGGGCATATCCGATAACAACACTGATGTTAACATGTCGGGTGTGAAGACGTGCTGACATTACTCTCTCAGAGACGGGACTATAGGATATTAGAGAGTTCTTGACAGCCTTTGATAGAACAAGACCAACTCCCTGACGCCTTATGCCATCCGCCCTGCCAGAGTTCACAAACTGAGCACCGTTCTCAAGAACCATTGATTCCGTTCCTGGCCAGTGTGTCTCAGTTAATAAAAGAACATCGATATCGTACTCTGACACTACTGATGAAAGTTCATGGAGCTTTGAAGACGATGACTGAAGTGATAATACATTCCAAGTGCCAATGTTCAGAGGCCGCTTGGCCGAATTAGTCGGAGACATGGGCGGTCCAGCAACACCCATCCGGTCAGAGGATTCCGAAGAACGGCTTTGCCCCCTGCCCATCATTCTGACACCCTCTCGCTCCTCGCACTGGTTTCCGCGTGCGTATTGAGTACGTATATCTGAGGTTTCCGTAGCAAGATTATACAGCGGGACAGGTTGCCAGCCTATCGCCACCGTCCAGTCTCTTAGTACCGTGCACTATAGGGCACACCCCAGCGGTTACATTCTTGCCAAAGGAATGCGGAACCGAACTGGAAATTGGGTACCAAATATAGTTAAACTTTTTCATGAACGAGAAAACCGAATTTAGTCAAGGAATTGCCGTTTTTCCGGTGAAAACTTTAAACGAATTACTTTCATAACTCCACTTTTAACCGTTTGCACAAGCAATTTGTTGGTTTGTTTTACTTTTTTTTCACTCTAAAGATTTATCAGAAATACGTTGTGTGCTTGTAATAAAGAAATATCATGCAGGTATATTAACGTAAAATCTTACAAACTTTGTACACAGTTTTCCTATTGGTTTAGTGCATGGGGTCCGTTGACCGTTTCTTTCATATAATAATGCTTTTTGGGTGGTTGCAAAGTCATAAAAGGAAAGAATTGCGTATTTGACCATGGAATCAGACCTTGTGTACAAAACGTATGTGACTGGATGGAAAAAAAAACCTTATATGCGAGCGCCATAGCGCAGAGGCAGGATTCTACGATTTATGCCAATCTATCACGCAACTGGCTTATTGAAGTGCGCCATACCGGTCATGTGATCATGTGGCGTTGCTAAGGACATGTCAGCCATTAAATCGGTCAAACCTCGGCATGTGCAGCTAGTGAAATTTACACAAATCAATGGACGTGCTGTGGGAAATTTTAACTCCAAATAAACGATGGTAAAAATGTGCTGCCATGGTACCTACAAATCAGACACTAGGTATCCTGACCCACGATATAAAATAGCATTTTTCCGTTTCCAAAAACCAAAATCAAACGTTGAGAAATGTGAAAGCCTGCAGACGTCTTATTCGGATCCAAAAACGTCTACGTACGTACACCATTTTAATTTGTTATCTTTTACCGGCCTTGAAACCACCGAACATCCTAGATTATGTCACGTATGCGTATGTCACATGCGTTTGCCGTAGCGCTAGCAAAGCAATTTGACGAATATAAGATCCAACGACATGAACGATTCTTTGAAATGGTAAAAACATACCGAAACAGATTAAAACATGGCATGGTTGGGTTACTCACACAACTACATGTCTCACGAACTTCTGTGTTCACTCCCCACTGGACATTTTACCCGTTATTACCCGGGTAATAACAAGTAATAACAAAAGTTATTACTGGGTAATATAATATTCTTGGGTATACTAACGGGAAAATAGTAGACCAATATTTTCCCGTTACAACCCGTTATTACCCTATTTACCCGATATTACCAGAGGGGATGTAACCGATATTTCTTGCAATGCCATGTTATTACCGCCCGATATTACCCCATTTACCCAATATTAATCCGTTTCCTCGATATTACTCCATTTACCGGATAATACCAGGGAGAATGTAACCGATATTTCTTGCATTGCCACGTGATTACCGCCCGATATTACCCCATTTACCCTATATTACCAGGGAGAATGTAACCGATATTCCCTGTTATTACCACCCGGTATTACCAGGATAATTTAACTGATATTTCTTGCATTACCCTGTTATTACCACTGGGTATTATCCCGTTTACCCAAGCAAAATCTAACCGATATTTCTTGCATTGGCATGTTATTACCACCCGATATTACCCAATTTTCCCGATATTACCAGAATGCAACCGATATTTTTTGCATTGCCCTATATATTACCCCATTTATGATACAAGATAATGATGACGATAATGTGCAATTATCAAGTACATGTACAACTACATATACAACTACATACGGTATAATCTCTTACATTAAGTTCCAGGGATCTTGATATCAGTTCATTTTCCACTTTGGGGAAAACTATACCACGGAATTCGCCACTTGAGACTTACATGCACTAAGTTTATAAAGCATGACATACAAATCCTACGTGTTTTCAAAGAAAACCTTGATATTTTCTTATTGCTAAAATCATGTTTCCTAACCAAATTTACACTTTCTGGGGGCATTATCATGTCATATTAGGAAAAATTAGTGGCGAGGGTGTACGGTATCTATATCTCGACTTGATTAAGTTGCGTACGTTGATGCATTTCTCGCGATTTTATTTGGGCTTCGGAAGGTGTATTTAAAATATGCCGGTCATGTACGCACGGTCGGCAAAACGAGAGTCGCTTGCTGTTATGTTGAACGCGCATTCTGGAACAGTAAAACTCGCCAATTTCTGACGATATTCCGTCGAATAGATAAACAATCAACGGCGATATTAATTTGATCATATTGTGGCAAGATTTACCAGCTGCATGTCATCTTATTTCCCCTATTTCAAGTAAAGTTTGCTGTATAGTGTATACGTCTCCCTACGTTCGGGTTCGACGTTCAATCGGCAACTTTAAACCAGTCTCATAACCCGAAATCGTTACTCTTTTCTTGAATTTATCATGCACAGATTGGGAACGATCCAGCTTTCAAAGTTAATGTCCATTTCAAGTCGTACAAGACATTCTAACTCGTTATTTTGACGAAATTTCATGGCGAGTACATGTTTCAACATGCTCATTTCAACATGTATTTTCGGATGGTCCAGCTTCAAAATGCATAGAGTAATGTGCGAGGTATTCCAGGTACCGTACAGACTTTCGCGCCGGCTAACATGTTCCAGCGTGCAACCCCACGCCACTTGGCAACCGTCGCCAAGGGCCTGGTAGTCTGGTGCATGACTCTCTTATATGCGAGCGCCATAGCGCAGAGGGAAGATTCTAGGATGTATGCACAATCTATCACGTAACTGGCGTATTAGTTAATGCGCGTTGTTTGATTGACAGGCCGGAAGAGTCCATTTGTTACTAATATTCTCGTCATTGTTTTGGTAACAAGAGCGATATTTGTTTAATATTTGATCATGCGAATAAATTAACAGCATTGGGTTTGGGAATTGGGACTACTCCGCGATCATTTGCACTATATGCGTTGTAAATTCCACGAGGCAAAACATGGTTTATACTTGAGTCAAGACTCAACACAACGCGATTGATATTAAAGTCAATTTTTTAAAATTATTATGACCAAATCATTATTTTGACCCCACATTTGTTGACATGGGTGTCGCGATTTTGATACCATATAATTTGTCATATTTTTCTCATTATAGTAGAATTATTTTCATGGAATCCGTCACCATTTTTAGCATACCTTTTTCTTGATGGATTTGATGAAAAGAACCAATTTTAAGAAAAAGTAGCTCCCATACACCTCTTAAAAGTGACGGCTAACGTTTTTATAACACGTTTTACAAAATGGCCACTGACGCCATCTTGAAAATCATAAAAATTGATATAGTCATAATAACAAACGAGGTGTCATTTTCTACTAATTCCAGCATCACAGATCTGCTAAGAATGGTATTTATGACGTTTGGGGCCATCTTGACCTCTAAATCCAAGATGACTGTCGACGCCATCTCGAAAACATAAAAGTGGTACATGTATATTTTTGGAACGAAATGAGTCACGAGAACGCGAACAATGTGTCACATTCTACTAAATTTAGCATCACAAATCTGCTAGAATGGTATTTATGACGTTTGGTGGACTTCTTGACCTCTAAATCCAAGATGGCTGTCGGCGCAATCTCGAAAACATAAAAGTGGTATATCTTTGGAACGAAATGAGTCATGAGAACGCGAACAAGGTGTCACATTCTACTGATCCTGTGCATTTGGATAGTTTACACGGAGGTTCCAATGTGAATAAAAATTATGCTACAGCTATTAGCACTATATGAAATATAGTCGGAAAAGCCAACTTTAGTCATGTCAGTCGATTTCGAATTCTGGTATGGAAGCTAAACAGCGCAGCATCGATTCGTTTCACTACTTACGACCAAGACGTTAACTTACTCTCAAATTGTAACCTTAATATTTCGTATTTTTTGGTTTTCTTGTCATTAATATTATTTTTGGGATGTAGTTTATATGATTGTTAAGTTAGATCTAGATCAAATTTCCCGAAAATCTGGACACGCTCCTTTAAGTGTACAATAAAACAATATACATGTATAAAAAGAAGTCTCCCCCACAACAATTGAGAGAATTGTCGGCTACGATTTTTGAATTGATTTCTTAACCAAAACTTGAGCCAACGGAAAGGTCGAATTATTACTATGATTATGTCTCATTTTGAAATTCAGGAGTAATATAAATTGATAGGTCCACTACTGTATATACTTGAGGAAATCTAATTCACAATCAATTTTTTTGTGAAAATGAATATTAATCAAGCCCCGTGTCTCGACTAATCAGATCTCTACGCCCAATTCTAGTAGCAAACCCCATAAAACAAAAATGTGTTGTTTGTTACTATTGCTTGTTTTGAGTAGAATGTTTAAGTGACTGCAAATGATGAATTTGCAGTTACCTCATTTACTTACGCAAAATACAATCCAGAGGTTTTGGCCAGTTCCTCAGCCACAGCGCAGTGGATTGTCGTCTGAGCGCCCTCTATCGATCTCTTAAAGAATATTCCAGGGCAAAGCCGGATGAGTTGCATGGTTAGCCACACCACGCCGTCCGATTTCTCGGCTAGCACGTGACGGAATAGCTTCGTTCGAACAATGCCTGGATGCACGCTGTTCGCCGTTACCCCTGTACCTGTTGGGAGTCGAATGGATGCGTACGATTAGTATTCATATTCGGGCGCGAGAGAACATGCTATCAAGAACAGACTACCCGAAGTCGACCTGAAGGTCCCGTGCTATAGCTGCATAACCCCTAATTAGGCAATTTTGCAGTGACTATTTTGCGACACACCGACTTGCACTTGCCAAGTCACCCTTTTAACCGACCTAAATTAACGTTCAAGGGACTTTGTGTGATACAAGTCCAAAATTGCCTGAGAGAAAAAGTGTATTTCCGAAGTGTTTCTATATATGTCCACATTTACTAATAGAAATCAGTCGGATGTCCAGTTTAAGCCAATGATTTCCAGGAAATGTGTCAATTGTTTCCGCCTAAAAGAATAAAAGAAGGTCCGGCTTGAAACATTTCGCACACCTCCACTGTCGGCCGCCTATGGGTTGCCGAAGTGGAAAAGCATGGACAAAAGTGTATAGAGCCATTAAAGGCACAGGTTCGTCAATGCGCGCGTGAGGCCAAATTCGTGCCACGAAATACGCAGCTCCATAGCAAAGGCATGGAGCTGCGTACTTCGTGGCACGAATTTGGCCTCACGCGCGCATTGACGAGACTCTGCCTTTAAAGGCCCTGTATATTATCTGTTTTTGAGCGATTCTGCGAATAAAACCATTATAAATCATAAGGAAGACATCAACAAACTCATCCGAAGAAATTTCAGCTTTGTCAAATGTACCACGTTTTAAAAAAACATGAAAATCCATATGCGTTTTCCTGGTCTTGGCGGGGTGTTTCAAATATTCGTTCTCAAGTTGATCGGGTATAAAAGGGTACTATGTGGCTTGCGTCATGCACTCTGTGGCGCACATCGTATACTGCGCGTGCGCGCGATCCATAAAAATGCATCGCGTTGGAACACGCAGTACACAGCGCCCATGCATTTTGGACCGCGTAGATGCGAACCAAAAATAAGTAAATCGTTTGCAAACGATCTAAATAATTTCATCTTTACGGATTAATTTCTGGTAAAATTATATCATTTTGAGCGGAAACCTTTCATTGGGTAGTTGCTATTAATTCAATCTTTACTTTCAGAACTTTCCCCTTGTAAACTCGTCGATTACTTTTTGGGGTCATTGCAAATGACACACTGGGCCATTAAACAACAACAATTAATTGACGTAATCGCTTCGGCTCTCCTTATTAGCGAAGAGGCAGTCATATGTGTACTGTGAATTCTAAACGGCGCTTCTATACATCAATCCGAGAGCCGGGGACCTGGTCTCTGTACGTCCGCCATAACTGGGGGTGTGGGGGGGGAGGGGGGGGGGGGGGGGGGGGGGGGGTGGGGGGGGGCGGGGGGGAGCATCCAGTGCCATGAACTGTACGTTACATGTACGTTGTCAATTCGAACAATTTGCGCGTTCTTTATTGAAAGCTTATGAAGCCTGTGCACACAAAGGGGGCGCGTTGTGCTCTGTTCAATTTAGCAACCGTCACAGAACGCACACTTCGTGGCACTGGAGATGGCACCCCAGTTATGGCGGGACGCGCAGGGAAGGCGTCCTTAGTTACCGGATTCGTGTATAGACGCTTTGCACCGGCTGCCATGACAGGGGGCACGTTTTCATATTTAAATGATGTGACAATAGATCTACAAGTGCCTATACTCTTGCGTGCGCATGGTGACAATGTGAATGCCCCCCTGTCATGGCTGCCCGTGCAAAGGGTCTTTTTGCGCGATGCGGGTTTCACCTTAAAAGGAGCGTGACCAGATCACATTTTGACAACCCCATTTTTCTCATGGTGATGACATTTTGATACCATATCATGTGCCACCGTTTTTCTCATTACCATTCTCAAAATTTCACGCCCTCAATCCATCGAAGTTTACTTACATAAAGCAGTGCAGTGATTATACACCAACCTTTTTGATTCCACGATCCAAATTAGGGATTGCAAATTTCTTGTTTTCTTTCCATGGATAGTATTTTTGGGAGGTATTTTGTACTGTTAGGTTAGAACGAAATCTATTTTCTGGAAAAATCTTGGTCACGCTCCTTTTAACTTGACTTCCCCTAATTAATTTGACTCCATTTTCAGGTCCTTGATAGACAATACCTTCTAGTCGTTTGCTCAATTCACGGGTGAAGAAGATGTTAGCCAACTTGCTCTGTCCGTACGCGTCAAATCGGTCGTAGTTTACTCGCATGTTTACATCTTCCCATTGGATTTTTGCCACTGCCGTGGGCTATAGAGGAAACATTGATGATACGTGCGGGGGTAGAAGACTTAATGAGGTCAAGGAGAAGATTGGTCAGTAGGAAGTGCCCCAGATGGTTGACGCCAAACTGCATCTCAAACCCCTCCGCCGTATAAGTCTGTGGACACATCATAACGCCTGCATTGAAGGAAGGAGTGCTCGTGTTAAAGGAACACACCGGCTTAGTTGGGCTATTGTAGGCTCGAAATAGACCAATACATGATTCTAAAGGTCTTTCCGAAATAGACTAAAGAGATCCTGAAAATAAAAACCCACCAAATTTGGCCGTTTTTGATAATTTTCCCAAACAAAATCAAGGTCACGTGATTTATCCGAACCAGATTTCTGGTTCGGATAAATCACATGTTCGTGCGAGTTAGTTTTGTTTCCAGCCGTATGAAAGTGTTATATTGCAGTATTGCAACAAATTCAGCTCCGAATAGACTATTTATTCATGTTATGAAACAAAGTTAAACATAACTATCAAAATCGAACATAAAATGTTGACTAGGAGAGTCCGAGTAACGGGAGCGTGTTCCACAGTGGACAGTGTAGCGGCTAACGATACATAAGCCCCGTGGCAGTACACGCACTGCAACCTGTACGGTGCCGTGGTTCGTGCAGCTAGCATTGCATGCATTGAACATGTGATATGGGCAGGGAGCAAGACCGCCGGGTGTGTTTTGTCAGTAGGCGTTTTAGTCTGTATACACCTAACTGCTAGCTCCACGCGGAACTGTCACAACAACTAGCCGGTTGCTCCAGTTGTACGTTCGTTAAGAAAAACCATAAATGTAAACTCCTCCAAATAAAACGGAAAATTCTATTCGGTGGTCCGGTCCGTCCAGTGAAATCATCGGCAGAAAATGAGATATAATATCTAAAGCAAAAGCTGCCAAGAGAAGAGCGGATCGTTTGCGACAAAGTCGAGAGCCTCGCAAGACAGAACGGCTGTAAAGCGTACAACCAGACTATTGACCGTTTTTGTTAATTTCAAACTTTTTAAAGTTAATTATAGGACATTTTGATGATCTTTTTTCACAAAGGGCAAATCAACAATTTATTGTCAATGATGCTACATACACCACTAAAATATGTAGGCTATAGTGAGCCGGTGTCTCCTTTAAAGGAAATTCAAACAAGAAACACAAGCCAATGTGCTAAACAAGTGCAACTAGTAGGCCTACACTATAATTTTGTCCGAAAGGGGAGAGAAATGAAGTTTGCTGTACGCAGGAACGTCATTTGTCGCCCCACACGAAAATGTTATTGTTTTGTTTAAACTTTGTTCTAAAATGATATTTGGGCAAATTTCTGACAATCGAACTTATTCATTGGCCTTTATTTGTCCCACGATGTAATTTTCTTTGTACATGTACTAACCTGCATTATTTATCAAGACGTCAAGTTTTGGCTCCTCTCGTTTAACTGTATCAGCAAACGCTCTCACAGAAGCCAACGAGGCCAGATCTAGTTCGCGTATCACGAGTTGGCCGCTGGAGGTTGTCCGCCTTATGTCATTTCGAGCTTCCGCAGCCCTTTCTACGCTGCGGCATGCCAAAATTACCCGGGCTCCTATTACGGACAAAGGTAAATGTTGTACACGTACATACTCTGTCTTTCGTTTCATATAACTTGGTCGGGAAAAACTTTACAAAACCCCAAACTGTGACGACAGGTGCCGCATCTTGTGTAGTCTTTGTGAAAGACGGTCTAACGTTGCTTGGTTCGTGTACGTGCGCGCGGTCGACATTGCACCGTGTGGACAGGGAACTAGTTGATGCGCCAGTTGGGTGCCGTTTGTAACCTGCAACATTCCCGGGAGTTCATAGGAACAATTGAGTACAAAAAGTGAAAACGTCACCCTTTGTGTGTTCACGGCGTGGCCCGCCTATGTCAAAAGTTGAAGAACATGAGCGCCATTGGATGAAAACGGATCCAAACCTGAAATTTTACAAGGAATTCATTTTTTGTGGTCTCGCTTTCCGGAAAAAACGTGTCTAATTTGCAAAAATTCGAAAAATCCACGCAATCCATTGGTCTTTCAGCTATAAGACCATTTTGCACATCAGCTATAGGGTTTCAAGGGTCATAGGTTCTATTTTTCACCTCATTTCAGTGATTATATATTGCGAATGAGCGGATATAGGGATACATCGAGTCTAATTAGATATTACCGCAGATGCTTTGTCCCAAGTGACAATGATCATTGTAAATTTGCCTTTAAATGTTGCTATAGGAATCGGGTCGCCAAGGTCTACCTGGCAAGCTTCTCGGGAAACATCTTAACAGTTGAATACACTTACTAGCAGGTGGGTGATCACCTGGGCATGGGAATTTGTTAAATCGACGAAACTCACGTGAGATCGCGTTTAACAGCTTTCTCCCAAAACTGGCAGTTTCATTGTTTGAAGTTGTGGGAATCGGGGTCATCCAGATGATGGGTGAAATCCAGTCAGAAAATGATAATAACCGCCGGGTGTGAAAATTAACGTCTCAATTGTGTTTCTTCTCACGCAGAATTATATTTAGGTATGGCGAGAAAAAGTGACATTTTAATATTCAAAGTAAAGGGGTTGTTTTGAAGGAACAACTACGGAGCTATGGAAGTGCCATCCAACTTGTTGAAATCCTAAAATAATTTATTCCATGCAGGATGACAACATATTCGGTGCAAAATGCCGTCATCCTACATTCTGGATGTCGTTCTCCCAAGATAATTATTACAGGATGACGACACTGTGCTCTGAATATGTCGTCGTTCTGCGATAAATTATCTTAGGATCTTAACAAGTCGGGTGGCATTTCCAGAGCTCTGTAGTTATTGCTATCGGAGTACACGAATTTGTCCGCGAAAATGTGATTCTTCGTGCGCATGTTACGCGTACTCCAAGCTTGTTGTACGCGCACGCACATGACCGGGTACTTGTAGTGCACATTCTGCTTTCGGGCGCGTGGAGTTTCTGTGTGCGTGTGTGTGTTCCACAAGCGCTGAATAGGGCGCGGGCGCGTGCCAGCCTAAAAGGTGTTTAAGACCGGCTGGTCTTTATCGTCCGTTTAAGACTGGCCACGTGACGTGCTCTCAGCCAATAGGGATGCGTAAACTGTCCATGGTATTTATAAATTGTATTTAAAGATATCTCTATAATTGAAGGCCTCAGCAGTTTTAAAGATAGCTTGAAATAATAAAAAAACAATTACTTTTATTTGAATAAATGTCACTTTTTCTCGCCATTATTCTGCGTGGGAAGAAACAATGACATTATTTTTTTCACACGAGGTGGTCATCATTTTCTGAGAAATCGTCCATCGTCTTGATATGACCCGGATTCCGAATATTTTAATGAAACTACCAGTTTTTGGAGAAAGCCATTAAACGCGATCTAACGTGAGTTTCGTCAATTTTACAAATTCCCACGGCCAGGTGATCACTCACCTGCCTGAGCACATTTAATGGTTACTTTTGTTACAGAATGATGTTTACCGAGAAGCAGGTAGACCCTGGCGAGCTGATTCCTATGGTCGCATTAAACATGATCACTTGTCACTTGGGACAAAGGATCCAACAGCACTTGCAGTAATATCGCGAGTAAATAAGATATTTAGATTTGATGTATCCCTATACCCGCTCATCAGCATCGTCTAATCACTGAAATGAGGCAAAAAATAGAACCTCCGACCCTTGATCTGAAACCCTATAGCTAATGTGTAATATGACTTAATACGTGAGAAATAAATGGATTTATGCAAATGTATCCAAATTATGCAAATTAGACAACTTTCCCGGTTTTTCCGGAAAGCGAGACCAATAAAAAAAAAAAAAATTCCTTGTACAATTTCAAGTTTGGATCCGTTTTCATCCAATGGCGCTCATGTTCTTCAACTTTTGACATAGGCGGGCCACTCCGTGTGTTGCCAAGGTTAATGGGTCTACACAAAGCAAGTGAACTGTTTCCCTGTGCTTTAGGAATGGATGTTTCAGACCAAGTTACCCAGGCAACTGACGTCACACTTTAGTATTTTATAAAGGAGTTTGATAGTGAAAATCCACTCTCTTGTGTATAACATATGATGGAGACGGATTTATATCAATGCATGTGCATTGACAACGGTGCCCTAAGTAAACAAAACTATAGGGTCCCGACTACCGTGGTATTATGCAATACAGCCAGAAAACTACACCCAACACAAAAAGTTAGTTTTTGTCTAATACTTTTTGATATAACTCAAAAACAATTTTATTGATTTTTGTTTGGCCAGTATATAGACACCGTTTTCACTAAGAAATCACGCATTTTATGATATTTTGCGCCAAAACAGAAGTTGCACTTTTGTCAATATGTTCACTTTTACACACTGAAAACTGTTTTCTGGTCATTATTTCTCTTTGTTGTAACTTCTGTTAAGTAACAGAGTGCTTATCTGCAAGAACTGTTCAATAATGAGTGCATCATGGGTCCGCTGTCTTTTGCAATCACCTCTACATGGGCAAACGCATGCAACAGGCAAACTGACACAGATCAGAAGATGGCAGACTTTATTTTATAACCACTTTAATCCCAAATAATTTTAACATAGGCCTAGGGTTTACATCGCAAAGAAAATGTATTTGTTTTCTTCAAACTCGGTGTGATTATGCACATGTAATACCACATGGCAGTACATCTGCATGCAGCAATGTTGACTTGCATGACAAAGTCTTGTATTACAGGAAGAAAAGACATTTAAAAAGATATACACATGTAAATTCAACATTTCTGAAGTCACCTACTGGTAGTTGGAAGACACCGGATTGAGCGTATAAGGAATGGCCAGCAGGATTCCGCGATTGCAATCCTATAGAGAACCTCTGGGATGAGGAACACACCTTCTTTGTTGGGCTATTTTGGGCTCGAAATAGACCTATACATTATTCTGAAGCGCCTTCGACAGTAAATTAGATATATCCTGAAAAGACGCCGTCAAATTTGGCCGTTTTTTAGCACTTTTGAAAAATTTAAGGTCACGTGACTTTTCGGAACCAAATTCTGGTTCCGAAAATTCACGTGGTCTTGTGAGTTAGTTGTATTTCCAGCCGTATAAAAGTTTGTTAACTGCAGAACTGCACCAAATTCAACTCTGATTTCCCCCCAATATTTATAAGTAATTGACAAAAGAGAGACTATTTATATATGGAACGAAACAGAGTTAAACATAAGTATGAAAATTCGAACATAACTGTTTGTTTCGCTACGGCAGGCTACCGTGGAGTGTATGATATTTCCCCCCCCCCCCCCCCCTCCCCCAGGCGCGGATCCAGAGGGGGGGTTTTGGGGGTCAAACCGCCCCCCCACCCCCCCTGCTCCGACACCAAATAATATAATGTAATGCATTTTTTGCGTGTCCGTCTGTCCGAAACAAGCAGACATAAAAATCTGATGGGCAAAACCCCTTCCTGGTGGCAAAACCCCCTCCTGGAAAAATTCCTGGATCCCCCCCCCCCCCCCCCCCCCCCCCCCCCCGCCCCCCGTGCAGCACGGCAAATAGCCTGAGTGACCGGGTGTGTTGCTTCGTGTACGTTCATGAAGAAAAAAACATGATGCCAACTCCTCAAAAGAAAACGGAAATTCCTATTCGGTCCAAAAAGCCAGAGATATGCCCAGTAGCTGCGTGGTTGTATGTTTTACCAGACACTATGATTTTCTTTTCTATTACCAAGGGAGAGAAAAATGATAGAGTCGCTCATTCTATAACTTGTACGGCCGATGTTCAAACACGTGGGGACTACGCCCGCAGGGGACCGTACCATGATGTATACAGACCGCTGTGAATGCCCTTCGTTCCGTGACAAAACCACCCGTCGCAATGCACCAGTATTTACTTCAAAAGAGCTTCATTGTGAGCCACAATTTCATCGTTTTTTCACAAAACAGGTAATAGTAGATTGTTGTCATATTACATGAAGTGTTTTTCACGTTTGTATTTTGAATTACAAGGGCAAAACAGGGATGATAAACTTCGTGTTTTGTATGTTTCTCAGGATGACGTCAAAACCCTGTTGATAAACAAGCCAAGTGACCTCGAGCGTTTCAGATTTTTGGGGAAGAGGGTCGGAACTGCTTTACGTTTTAAGCAAAAGCCTGTCGATTTTTTTGTGAAAAACTAGTTGTGATGGTGTTGTAGACACATACACCTCCATGATAAACAGAAAAACTAAAACAAATGTGGAAGGGGGGGATTATAGCTGTTTAATTAAAGTTATGTCAAGGGGTAATAATGGACAGAAAACCGTTTTCAGTGTGTAAAAGTGAACATACTGACAAAAGTGCAACTTCTGTTTTGGCGCAAAATTTCATAAAATACGTGACTTCTTAGTGATAACGGTGTCTACTGGCCAAACGAAACCACTCATTGTGTGCGTAAGCATCGATGCACACATCGCTTTTTGAATGACAAAAATAGTTTTAGAGTTACATCAAAAAGTATAGGCGGGAACTAACTTTTTGTGTTGGGTGTAGCTTAAATAGGATGGTGGCTTCGCACAATTTCTTGAAAACATTGTAAAGTTCTGTTTTGGAACGTGGAAGTGCATTGATGAACTGAAGAGCCAACACAGGTTGGCTTGTTATCACACACATCTTCAATCGTATAACGCGTAACGGCATATGGAATTTGCCGTCTCCAATTTAAAAAATGTGTCAGTTTTACTGCATGTACAACCTACACACTATATCATTTTGTTAATACCTAAGAGACTAAACTTCAGGTCTACCTCTTCTGGCAAGATCTCTCGCCGTCTCCTTGCCGATACCAGTATTCGCCCCTGTGATGAGTACCGTTATACCGTCAAGACGTGCAGTGCTGTAACACCATCCCCCAGCGATGTACCTTCGAATGCGCCACAGTGATAGGACGAATCCTGAGTATGACAGTCTCAGTTAAATTAGTAAACTTGGCAAGGACCCCAAGGACCGTACATCGGGATCGAACCCGATACCTCTGACCCACTGGGAAGACGCTCTACCAGTTGAGTTATAAGGCACAGTGGTATGAACACAATTTGTTTCTGTCGGTGCTGCATGGTGCCTAATCACCATTGAAATGAAACAATCAAACTTGGGATGACAGAAAAATCGTAAGGGCCTGATCGGTATTCGAACCCGAGACTTCTGACTCACCGGGCAAACGCTCTACCAGCTGGGCTAAGGTACAGTAGTATATACCCTCGTAACTTTTCCTATGAACCCAGTTTTTTCTCGGTGTTGCATGGGAGCGCAACTGGGCAAAGTAACGAAAGCAATTAGTATTATTATATGTAAACATTTTAGTTGGATACCTTAATAATATCTTGAAATCCCCGAAATTGTGTCAACTGTTTTATTGTTTAGGTGTTCAATTTCGAAGGTCAAATTCAAATGACGCTAACGAATACCGATTACGAGGGGAAAACGAAAGGAGTGAACTCAACATTGTCTACAGCTGACGAGACGCACATAATTTTGTAGCGGTTGGTAACATCACCCCCTCTCTTTTTTCGCAGTACTCCGATCTTCCCACTTTACGAAGGTTTTAAGTACGAGTTTATACCCACTACAGTGTTGAAAATGAATGCTATTTAAAAACAGACAATTACATTAAAGGAGAAGAGTACCCAAAAAACAAAAGACCTTGTGCTCAAGAAGTACAACTCGTAAATTATTTTAATGCAAATAAAAAGAAATATTACCTACTGAAAAGCGGACACGAACTTCACAAAGAATCGACATTTTTGCGATGCGTCGCACTATGGGCGCCGCCATTTTGTCCTAATACTAGTCAACGGATGACGTTTTTTCGGACAACGTTTTCGTGTATTGCCATAGAAATGCACGAAGGACTTGTACGCGAGGTTACCCTTCTCCTTTAAGCACGCCGTGTATCTTACAGATGATATGAAAAAAATTGTAGGGACAGGAAAATAGGGGCTGTGCAGTTCCATAAGCTGCATGGCCAAACAGCGAAATGTTTGTAAACATTTTTTCCCCAATTTCAGCTGATTCACGCTGTTCACATCAAATACCTTTGGGTCAAATATGACCTGATCCTTTTTCGGGGCCACAAATTGGCTGAAACGCGTTATAACCCTTAAAGACAGATTACATTATTGGAAAGCAGTACATAACTAAAGAGGAATGTTAATAAACCGCCTTGTATACATTTGACCCAAAACCTGGCTCGCTTGAAAGATTTTAAGGTTTTTTCTATCAATTGGATTTGCCTAACTTGCATGCCTAGGCACAACGGGTCGTACCGTCAAAAGGATTCACATTTTCAAATCAAGGAAGAAGTACACAAAAAATACTGAAATATACTTAGGCACATGGAAGTCCATGTGTACAAATGTTCAGCTACATAAGACGTAAACATACCTGACAAGAAAAGTCCCAGCACAGTGTACAAAATCGACATGATGGCACCACTAGGTCAAAACACCACAAGGTAACATGAACACGGCTGATGTTCATTCAGTATAACTAACTCGATTGTTACTGTTCAGTCAGCGCTGCAGAGTTAACGTTAATCGCCGATTGTTGAAAATAATGAAGAGCAATGTTAATAATGTCGGTAAGGAACAGGGTCTAAACGTGAACTGAGTATCAACTATGGATAAATCGAAATGCCGCACCGATTCTCGTAGACAGGCTACTAATAAAAGAGCATGCAAACATGCATTGTACAAATATTGGATCAAAAACCTGTCAAAGTTCAATGGTAATCTCAAGACTGAAGGTCATTTGGACCACAGAAATCCGGAGTCCGGAGGGCAAAGCATTCTTACCCTACGGAAGACTAACACATGCACTGTTTCCACATTATCATTGCCTGCGGCGTTATTGACGCACACTTTGTGAGGCAAGCAATTCCTTTTTATTGTTTAGTTTGTACATTCTGGTCAAAGTTTAACACCCGCACGGCCAGTGAACCTAGGAATGTTTTAATTGTCAGTAGGCCGAACCTTGCGAGAATCTACGCGGGTTTGCTCATAGCATGTGTCAGGAGGCAATGCCCTGAGCAAAAGTTGTCACAAAAATAGGCCTATATAACAGAATATTCTCGATATATGGTAAAGTTTCATTCCGAAAATACCTGTCTGCTTTTCTATCGCCATCGGTTGCAACTTTTAAAACATCACTTAAAACACATTTGATGAAATCTCATTAACTGAATGAACTCCATGATTGTGATATTATATTTTTAATGTGTCTCGCTGCGCCATGAGCATCTTTTTTGATGGATACCGGCGCATTATAAATTTTCATTATTATTATCATTATATGTCCACACATAGAAAACGTATAAGCGAACTTTGTTCCATATATTTCTTGGTTTGTAAACATAAGCAGAATCTTTTGTTGTGGTCACATGTGTATGTCCGTTATGAAATAGTGCGAACAACGTGTTGCAAAAATAGGCACACAACGCATTTCAAGCTAGGTTTCAGACAATGCGTTGTTATACAGGGTGGTTCTAAAAAATTAAACCGAGATATTATTGCTAATTATAAACAAAGGTGGTGTCCTTTGTTAGGGTTGAATCCGCTCTTTAAAATGACACACTGATCGTGTCATTATGTTTTCGGTTGGCTAAGCAGTGACCAATGTTATGCACGGTTCAACTTTATGGAATTGCGCCACTTTCTTTAATGGCGTCCAGTGGCCACGTGAGAATGCAGCTTACAAAATAACAGTGGTTGTTTGTGGTCTTGTCAATGTGGTTGCAGAACAAGGAGCCTTCAGATTGCGAGTAGCAAGTGCTTTTGCTGAATAAACACCTTCCAGTACTTTCTCCTCCAGCTAAAGCACCAATTTGGCGCAATGTCCGGAAGTACCAGCGATAAAGTACCAAAGAGAAACAGTTTAAGCTTAAACAAGGGAAGGTCCGGGCGAAACATAACTTCGTTCACCAAAGAACATTAATGCAGGTCCTATACAGCAGGGCGAACGCACCAGCGAGAGACGAAATAGTACGGTTAGGACTGGAACTAATAGTCAGTACGGAGCTCTGGAAGTGCCATATCCTACTCGTTGAGATCCCGTGATAATTTATCGCAGGATGACAACATATTCAGCGCAAAATGTCGTCATCCTGTGATAATTATCTCAGGGAGACGACATCCAAAATGTAGGATGACGACATCACGAGATATTTTATCACGGGATGACAACATCCGAAATGTAGGATGACCACATCCCGAAATAATTTAACACGGGATGACGATGCATGCAAAATATAGGATAACGACATCCCGAGATATTTTATCACGGGATGACGACATCCGAAATGTAGGATGACGACATTCCGAGTTAATGTATTACGGGATGACGACATCCAAAATGTAGGACGACGACATCCCGAGATAAATTATCACGGGATGACGACATCCCAAATACAGGATGACGACATCCCCACATACCCGCGCCATCTTTGATCTTTGTGTTTGATGAGGAAGGATCGACCGAAATAAACGTCCGGTATTTTCTTGCTGAAAATTGTCTTTTCCTGTGTGTTCTTTTCGTGCCGAGTTTCTTAACAAGCAGGGAATATTCTTGTTACACTGGCGGCAGCGGTGGGGCGGCACACTGAGAGAAATACAGGTAAAAATCAGAGATTTTCAAGCAATGAATTCACGAGACCGCAGAGGTCTGGTATCAGACTCGCCGCGGGGCGGGGATATGCCAGACAGTGACGAGTACCAGTACGGAGGCCAGACTGACAAGGCCCACAGTAGTACATTCATAACGGTCGACGATTTACTGTCCTTCTTTGGGGAAAGCCCGAGAGAAAACTCCGGGAGACATGGGAATACTGTGCGGTTGTTACAACCCGAGATTGGGGGTGTTAGGCCCGTACGGCCTGACTCCGTAGGTCCGACTAGTTCCACTCTGATTCGTTCCGGATCCGGAGGGCTCCAGCGAGCTCCTCTGGATCCGCTCCGTCCCGTTTACATTTTCGCATCGGAGACGGGGGCTCAACCGGATCGAGATTGTTTCACGCACGCTACCACGGAAGCGCAGTTCTTTCCAGAACCGTTCCGTCTCAAGCCCCCGTCACACTTATTCGGAATTAGCAGGAATCAAGCAGAACCAGCCGGAATGACAAATTTTCAAAATTCGTGCCACGTTCGGGCGGGAATTTCAAACTGACCAACATTCTTACAGCTTTGTAAGAATGCCGTTCGAATACTTATAATGCGCCTCGAACCGTGCTGAGAAATGTGCTTATAATGTAACACGAATGTCCCGAGTGTACCAATAATCCCACCGGAATGATCCCGATAGGGTATAAGACGCTGCCGAATCTAGCATTTTCATCAGGGGCGGTCGGGTTGGCGTACGGGTTCTTTCCTCGCCTTTCACCTCTGGGGTCCCGGGTTCGAATCCGGGGCGTGTATGTGGATTGGGTTTGCAGTCCCTACTTGACCGCGTGGGTTTTCCCCTGGGGCATTTCTCTGGGGGTTTTCCTCCCACTTCTAAAACTGCAACTCCTTCTTCGTCATCTCAAGTTGATAATATAGTATAGTTAAAGCTAAAACCGTATAGTTGATGGCATAAAGGGCCTTAGTTGCCGAAGATGCCATAAAATATACAACAACAACAACAACATTTTCATCAGTCTCAGCCCAGACCATGTTGCTTTGCGGCAGCTAGCTGCGTTTTCATGCGATTCGGTGGTGTTCTGAATTACGTCCGGACTCATTCAAGGGCCAATCGGGACGTTCAGACTGTATTCGAGATGTATTCGAGCGGCAATAGAAATATTCAGAAGGCATTCGAAGTGCATTCCAGCTGAACTATTTTAGTATCAAAATAGATTCCGGCAGAATTCGAGATACACTCGAGGTGCATTCCGGCTCATTCGAGGCACATTCGGGACATTCTGGCAGGATTGCCATGGCTTGCCATTTCGATTTTCCCCTCGAACGCGATCAGAATGTTTCGAATTATGTTGGAATGCCGTAAGAATAGTTATAATGCAGTCAAAATGCAGTTAGAATACACTTCGAATGCCGTTCGATATTTCTCCTCTTCGAATGCACCTCGAATGTTTTGAGCATGAGCAAAACATTCGGGCCGGCCACAAGAATGGGCCCAAATGTTTGGAATGCACTCAGAATGCAGTCAGAATATTTATAATGCACTTCGAATATCCCGGAATACACGAGGAAGTTTTATCCCGACGGCATTCCGGCTCAATCCGCCTCTAGTGTGACTGGGGTATCACGCACATTTCTGCACCGAATCCGTTTTTGTCTTCGGAGCCTCCGGATCGACTCCGCACCGCACACGATCATGTTGGACGGCTCCCCTCGGAGACCCGCATGCCACGAGACTACAGCGCGGAACCTCCGGATCAACTCCGCGCCGCACACGACCATGTTGGACGGCTCCCCTCGGAGACCCGCATGCCACGAGACTACAGCGCGGAACCTCCGGATCAACTCCGCGCCGCACACGACCATGTTGGACGGCTCCCCTCGGAGACCCGCATGCCACGAGACTACAGCGCGGAACCTCCGGATCAACTCCGCGCCGCACACGACCATGTTGGACGGCTCCCCTCGGAGACCCGCATGCCACGAGACTACAGCGCGGAACCTCCGGATCAACTCCGCGCCGCCCACGACCATGTTGGACGGCTCCCCTCGGAGACCCGCATGCCACGAGCCTACAGCGCGGAACCTCCGGATCAACTCCGCGCCGCACACGACCATGTTGGACGGCTCCCCTCGGAGACCCGCATGCCACGAGACTACAGCGCGGAGCACCAGAATTTGCTCCGCACTGCACAACCCTATGGTGCGGAGCATCATAATTTGCTCCGCACTGCACAACCCTATGGTACGGAGCACCAGAATTTGCTCCGCACTGTACAACCCTATGGTGTGGAGCATCAGAATTTGCTCCGCACTGCACAACCCTATGGTGCGGAGCACCATAATTTGTTCCGCACTGTACAACCCTATGGTGCGGAGCATCAGAATTTGCTCCGCACTGCACAACCCTATGGTGCGGAGCACCAGAATTTGCTCCGCACTGCACAACCCTATGGTGCGGAGCATCAGAATTTGCTCCGCACTGCACAACCCTATGGTGCGGAGCATCAGAATTTGCTCCGCACTGCACAACCCTATGGTGCGGAGCACCATAATTTGTTCCGCACTGCACAACCCTATGGTGCGGAGCATCAGAATTTGCTCCGCACTGCACAACCCTATGGTGCGGAGCATCAGAATTTGCTCCGCACTGCACAACCCTATGGTGCGGAGCACCAGAATTTGCTCCGCACTGCACAACCCTATGGTGCGGAGCATCAGAATTTGCTCCGCACTGCACAACCCTCTGGTGCGGAGCACCAGAATTTGCTCCGCACTGTACAACCCTATGGTGCGGAGCATCAGAATTTGCTCCGCACTGCACAACCCTATGGTGCGGAGCACCAGAATTTGCTCCGCACTGTACAACCCTATGGTGCGGAGCATCAGAATTTGCTTCGCACTGCACAACCCTATGGTGCGGAGCACCAGAATTTGCTCCGCACTGCACAACCCTATGGTGCGGAGCATCAGAATTTGCTCCGCACTGCACAACCCTATGGTGCGGAGCACCAGAATTTGCTCCGCACTGCACAACCCTATGGTGCGGAGCACCAGAACTTGCTCCGTACTGTACAACCCTATGGTGCGGAGCATCAGAATTTGCTCCGCACTGCACAACCCTATGGTGCTGAGCATCAGAATTTGCTCCGCACTGCACAACCCTATGGTGCGGAGCACCAGAATTTGCTCCGCACTGCACAACCCTATGGTGCGGAGCATCAGAATTTGCTCCGCACTGCACAACCATATGGTGCGGAGCACCAGAATTTGCTCCGCACTGCACAACCCTATGGTGCGGAGCACCAGAACTTGCTCAGTACTGTACAACCCTATGGTGCGGAGCATCAGAATTTGCTCCGCACTGCACAACCCTATGGTGCGGAGCAAGAAAAATTGCTCCGCACTGCGCAACCCTATGGTGCGGAGCATCAAAAATTGCTCCGCACTGCACAACTATATGGCGGAGGGCTCCCCTCGGAGCTCCGCACTACACAACCCTATGGGAGCGGAGCAGGAACCCGGATGCAGACACGCCAGCCACCCAGCCAGCCACGGGGTCCGGTCCATCACCGGCACAACCGCCGACCGCGGGGCCCGAGACGCAGGGGGGCCCCCGGGGGGGGGGGGGGGGGGGGTCGACGACCGATGATGCTTCACAACATCTGCCCGTCAGTCGCCAGGATTCACGTGGCGGAAAACACGGTGGTGCCGGCGGGACACGAAGCAATAATTAGAGGAGCGGTAAAGGAAATACATGGGACGAAAGTGGGGATGGTGTACCCAAATCTGGAATCCACTGACGGGTGTCCAGTCGCGGTAGCGACGGGCCTAGTAGACGCAGCTAAAGGAGCCGTGCCGATTCGGGTTTTCAACCCGACACCCGACCCGGTGACCATCTACAAGGGGACACGTCTGGCACTATTTTCGCCCGTGGACGAACGAGACGTCATTGGCCAGGGGCCCGATCCTCAAGAACCCAGCGTTCATCACCTCTCTTCAGAGCCCAAGAACACGGGCGTGACGGGGGAAGGGGAGGTGCCCGGCCACTTACAGGAACTATTGGAAAAAGGGGCCACCAACTTAGACCGGTCCGAGCGTGCCAGGCTTGCCGAATTGCTGACGGACTTCTCCGAGGCATTCACAGGCCCAGACGGTCGATTGGGGAAGACGGAACTGGCCAAGCATCAGATCGACACCGGGCTGGCTCCACCCATACGGCAGCCAGCCAGGAGGATGCCGATCCACAAGCGAATCGAGGCAGAGAAACAAGTGGAACAGATGCTCCAGGAAAAGGTGATCGCGCCCTCCACTAGCCCCTGGTCTTCGCCGGTGGTGTTGATAAAGAAGAAGGATGGGACCGTGCGATTTTGCGTCGATTACCGGAAGGTCAACGAGGTAACAATCAAAGACGCTTACCCCATTACCCGCATAGAGGATAACCTTGATGCACTGAGCGGGGCCAACTGGTTCAGTACCCTCGATCTAGCCAGTGGGTACTGGCAGGTGGTGATGGACGAGAAGGACCGGGAGAAGACGGCGTTCGGCATGCACAACGGACTATACCAATTCACGGTGATGCCATTCGGGCTATGCAACGCCCCCGCGACGTTCGAACGCTTAATGGAGAAAGTGTTAGTGGGACTCCAATGGCAGGTGGCAGTCGTGTACCTTGACGACGTGATTGTGTGGGGGGCGACTTTCGAGGAACATTATCAAAGGTTGGCCACTGTCCTGGGACGCTTCCGTGCTGCGGGCCTTCGGCTGAAGCCCAAGAAGTGCGACCTTTTTAAGTCAGGAGTAACTTTTCTCGGACACCGAGTGTCGGCAAATGGAGTTAGCACAGACCCAGAGAAGGTAGCAGCCATTCGAAATTGGCCCCAGCCGGCGAACCTGACGCAGGTCCGGAGCTTCTTGGGTCTGGCGTCTTACTACAGACGGTTTATCGCCGGCTTCGCCGAAATCGCTCGTCCCCTGCATGCCCTTACCAACAAATCCCAGAGGGATTTCGCCTGGGCAGACAATTGCCAGGCGGCATTCGAGCACCTCAAGGATGCACTGACGACGGCCCCGGTGTTATGCTACCCTAGTATGGAACATCACTACGTCCTAGACACGGATGCCAGCCACTGCACCATCGGAGCGGTACTTGCCCAAAAGTGGGAAGACGGGGAACGGGTAGTGGCATATGGCAGCCGTACGCTTACCAAGGCCGAACGCAACTACTGTACTACACGCAAAGAGTTGTTGGCCGTCGTCCACTTTGTTCACTACTTCAAACATTATCTACTGGGCAAACGGTTTCTTCTCAGGACCGACCATGGATCCCTACGATGGTTGTTCCAGTTCCGTGAACCCGAAGGACAGACGGCGAGGTGGATTCAGAGGCTTGGGTGCTATGAGTTCGACATCCAGCATCGAGCTGGCAAGAAAAACATCAATGCCGACGCTGTCTCCCGGATTCCGTGCGGCCAGTGCGGGAGATCGAGGGACGAGACACAGGAGTGCTATCAAGGTGAGGCCTGTTCTACCCGACACGCCACTGACGTTCAGAACAATCAACCGACCGCGGACGAGGACCTGTATGACGCCCCCACCCCCCCCCCCCCCCCCTCCCCCCTCCCCCACCCCCCCTATTTGGAGCTGTAACGGGTCGGGGGGCACAGGGCGTCGCGGAAGCAGAGGACGGGCCTCTGCCACCAGACGGACTCATCCAAATGTGGAACCGACAGGAGCTGGGGAGGGAACAACAGGACGACCCCGAGCTCCAACACATTCGCCAGTGGCTGCAAGACGACGTTCCCTGACCCAGCTGGCGGGACGTCGCAGCGCTGGACGACGGAACAACATTTTGGTAGGCGACATGGGAGAGACTCCGCGTGGTGGAGGGAGCTCTGCAGATTAGCTGGGACCAGCCTGGGGGTACGACCAAGTGGAAAGTGGTGGTCCCGCGAGGGAAGGTGAAGGACGTATTGAAGATGGCTCATGACAGTAGGATGTCCGGCCACTTGGGAATCAACCGGACAACTATACGACTGAGACAATCTCCGGTTTACTGGAGGGAAATGTGACGTCACGCAGAAGAATGGTGTCGGAAGTGTCATGCGTGCGGGTCGAAGAAACCGCCTCCTCGACCCCTGAGGGCCCCACTTCAACAGTACTTAGTCGGTTCACCGATGGAACGCATCGCGATAGACCTCACGGGCAGGTTTCCGAGGACGCGCGCTGGGAATAGCAGCATTATGGTGGTGGCCGACTATTTTTCCAAGTGGGTGGAGGCCTTCCCAATACCCGACCAGACGTCGGCAACGGTGGCGAAAGTCCTGGTCGAACAAGTCATCACGCGGTTCGGCACTCCAAGGGAGATCCACACGGATCAAGGCCGGGAATTCGAGGCAGGGCTATTCCAAGAGGTCTGCAAACTGCTCGGTATACACAAGACCCGCACTACACCGTTCCATCCGCAATCGGACGGTATGGTGGAACGTTTTAACCGGACGGTTCAGACGATGTTGAGTCTCTTCGTCGACGAGAGACAAGATGACTGGGACGAGCACCTACCGTATGTGATGATGGCCTACCGGTCTTCCCAGCACGATAGCACTAAGTTCACGCCAAACATGCTCATGCTGGGGAGGGAGTTGGAGTTGCCATCTAATCTAGTGGTGGGTTCGCCAGAAGATGACCAGGATGCCGTAGTGGAAGTGAATGACTATGCGGACGACTTGAGGGACAAGCTCCAACAAGGTCACAAGTTTGCGCGACTCCACTTGCGGAGAAGCCAAACTTATCAGAAACGCCAGTACGACCGACGTGTGACGAAGGATTGTTACGAGCCTGGACAACCAGTTTGGCTCTACACCCCAAAGAGGAAGGTTAGTCGAAAACCCAAGTTGCAGTGTTGGTGGGACGGTCCGTACGTGATCCTCAGAGCGATAGACCAGGTCACATACAAAATCCAGAGGTCCCGCCGGGCCAAAGCCAAGGTAGTACACTACAATCGCCTGAAACCCTATCTGGGCGAGGCGGCGACAGGTTGGTGGAAAGGTCAACCCGATGCTGCGGCTCCCCGTGAGGAGGAGGCCGCCGAGCCTGGGGAGGGCGTGCCGGACGAGGAGGAGGCCGCCGAGACTGGGGAGGGCGTGCCGGACCAGGAGGAGGCCGCCGAGCCTGGGGAGCGTGGGAACGGCCTACTGGACCAGGAGGAGGCGGGGACTGGGGAGAGCCAGGAGACATTGCCGGCGGGAGAACGCCAGAGGGAGGACGTGGAAGTCAAGAACCAGGAGGCGCCCCCATCCGGACAGGGGGTACCGTCACCAACGTCCGTCAGTACGGAGGAACGCACTCCTTGCCAAGTGACGAGGGGTGGGCGGAAGATTACAAAACCCAGCCGTTTTTGTCTTACATTAACTGACTCTTGCCCTTCTTTTCCCTCTCATTCCAGGATGGGCTACTTCCAGTGCCATCACTGCCATAAAGAGTTCAGCAGGCTGACCAACCTGAGGAGACACCACTACACGGCGTGTCCAGTTATGTACCCCCTGAAGCCCCTCGAGTGCCCCCTCGGATGCGGGAGATCCTTCTACAGGGATGACGTTAGGCGCCGCCGCCTCCAGTATTGTCCCCGGCGACCAGAGAGGGTGGCGACCGTGACAGTGAGCGACCAGTTGGACGTGCACGCCAGCGACGACGAGCTGGACGGCGAAGACAGGGAGCGGAGGGGGCTGGGCGGCCATTCGGAGCCGCCCCCTCGCGCTGAGGCATCCCAGACCGGATCCGCCCTGTCGGAGCCGCCCGCTCGTGGGGGGGAATCGCACCCCACCGGAGGAACCCCCGGTCGTCGCGGCACCCCAGCCGGACGCCCAGAGAGCCTCGACGCCACCCCCATCATGTCATCGGCCGCGGCGGGGGAATCGCACTTCACCAGAGCAACCCCCGGTAGCCGCGGCACCCCAGCCGGACGCCCAGAGAGCCTCGACGCCACCCCCATCATGTCATCGGCCGCGGCGGGGGAATCGCACTTCACCAGAGCAACCCCCGGTCGCCGCGGCACCCCAGCCGGACGCCCAGAGAGCCTCGACACCACCCCCATCATGTCATCAGCCGCGGCGGGGGAATCGCACCTCACCAGAGCAACCCCCGGTCGCCGCGGCACCCCAGCCGGACGCCCAGAGAGCCTCGACGCCACCCCCATCGGAGCGGCCCCCGAGCGCTACAATGCCCTCAGATGGACACTGCCGCGAGAGAGGCCGGTCCCAGACACCATCTCCGCCACACCTGTACAGACAGTCGCCAGTGGGGAGCCGCGTCCGGCCGGAGCGCTCACCGGAGGACCCCCGTCCCGCGAAGGCCGCGAAGCGGGACTGTCCTCGCCCGCCGGGACACCATTGGACGGGCCGGCAGCGTGGCTGTCACCATGGCCACCCTGCCAGAGACAGGGCCCGCAGTGGGGATAGACGAGAGACGCCTTCGCGGACGGAGGGCGGCACTCAGACGGAAGCGGAGAGAGTCGTCCACCTACCACCACCCATGCCCCTGAGGAGGGAGTCACGGCTCAACGTTCCCCCCGGGTCTCTCATCACCTTCCCGGATGGTGCTCGGTGGACGGTAACCGGAAGCAGCACCATTCGGGAAAGCAGCGCCACTAGGAAGGCCGCCACGACGATGGAGGAGCCCCTGTGTGAGCACCTCCGCGACGAGTGGCAGTTGCGCCACACAGGGGTGGGCACTGACGCGCAGGGTCACCGGCTTTTCCGGGCTTGCGTTATAGTCCGGGAGCCCAGCAGGATTTCATCATAATTTTGAGTGCAAAAGGTTTGAAGTGTGGGATTGATAGAAGTAGCTGGGACATCTCCCAAACGGGCTTTCTTAAGTGTCCCGGGTGGTGCGTTGGGAGGGGGCAGCCCCCTAAAGTCACCCAAAAATTCGGTTTCATCATAATTGAGAGTGCAAACCCAATTTTAGTACGGATCGTAAGGCCAACCTACACTGATTGAGAATTCGTTACTTAAGAAAGATAGATTTGGTGCGTTAGCCACTTAAGAAAGCGGTTAATTAGCGCTAATTAGACGTTTAATCATAATTCTGAGTGCAAAGACAAAACGTATGTCTATGTGCACCCTACACACGGCTGAACACAAAAATGCCACTTAAGAAAATGTCTGGTGGTGCGAACCCTACTTAAGAAAGGGTCAAAGGTTAATTAGGTCAAAGGTCACTAATATTCAAAATACGAAGAGCAAGTTTCCAGCGTGTTTGGATTAAAAGTTTATGACAAATCAATCACTGATTAACCATTTAAGAACAAGATATGTGGTGCTAAGTCTAATTAAGAAGGCCTTCAATTAGCACTAATTACACCTTTAATCATAATTACGAGTGCATCAATAAAACAAGTGCCAATATGTTCCTATAACCATACGAAAGCAAAATCACCCGCTTAAGAAAATGTTTGGTGGTGCGAACCCTGCTTAAGAACGCCTGGAAATCCTGAAGGTCAGGGTCACGTGTAACAGTAAGCCCCGCCCCCTGCGTCTTCCCATTCCCGCCCTGCACCCCGGCGCACTGCATCCCGGGCGCCCTGCACTGCCGACCCCCACCTCCCGGACCGCATGACCCAGGCGCCATGGTCCCCAGTTCCCTCTCCCGGTCCTGATCCCCACACCAATCACACCCCCCCCCCAATCCCTCCCCCAGCCGGTCATGATACCTGCAAGTTACGGATATATGTGCTGTTGTCAAACACGATTGCCTAATACATATGCCAAATTGAAGAATAATGTCGAGGTGGTTACGGTGTATAAAAGGAGGGCACCAGCGCCCCCTCCCTCTTCCCCGCTGAGCTACATCAGACCGATCACCCAACCCGACGATCTGAGTGGGCTGGTCAGGAGTTGAAGTTCCGCTTTCATGAAAATCCCCCCCACCCCGACCAAACCAGCCTACGCGCCACTAACTGTTTCCGATTTGCTGATAAATAATTTGTAACCTAAGAACAGCATATCACGTGTATCAAGTACGTAAGGACAACTTACATGCATTTAGCCAATTTATTGGTATCTTCTTCCCTATGCCCCAGACAATAGCCCAACTAACACAAAATAACTCACAATTGAACACAATTTGGGATATGTCAGTGTATTCGGCCACCGGCTGAGCAGTCTGTACTTACAGAGTACTGTATGGTTGTATATGTATACAATTAGAGTGAACAACCAACAATTAGTATGCTCATATCATCATAATGACCTATATAGGCAAAACGCTATTGAGCCAGCTGCGAAAAACTCACCCCTGTCTTTTCTTTTTAATTCTGGGTGAGAAACGTAGGTCTGAACTAATGCAAAATAGCTTCATGGCAGACACCACTATGCCTATATTTCTACTTCACTTAACAAAGTTACTAAATAAACTAAATAACCATGACAACTTGTCTCTGGTAATCTGAAATTAACGCCATTTAAAATCATAAGTAAATTTTCAATTGGAATTATGCCAATTTTCATTACGTATAAGTACTACTATTTTTATACGCTACACGACTTAAGTGAGCAAATCTGTGCTCATTAATACGAATTAATGTGTCAACTTATTTCAACCACACTTTGTTGACTTATAAGTCCAAAGCCATGGACACAGAATACAACCTTTCTTTATTATCTTGAACATAGCCGTCTTTGGCACTGTCAGACTTCCATCTGCCATGCCTCTTGAACAACCGTTCACCCACACCAGCATTTGCTGCCGTAGTAGCACCTCCAGCCCTAAAGCTGTGAAAACCGTAACTCGAGACATTTCCCACCAAGGGACGTAGGGCCTCTAGAACGAGTTCTCGAACCCGTGAATATGACAACGGCTGATTTGTTTGTCGAAGTTTATACCCTTCTTTGTACTTGGATAAACTTCTAAAAATGAACTCGTTGGGATCAGCAATCTCTCCTAAGTTAATATACTCCTTAAGCAAGGTTACTGGACAGTACGTGGTTTTGGTAGCAGATATTGCGACAGACTTTCCATTTCTATAAACGTCCGTTTTGCTCGAAGGTAAAAATAGATCCATGCCCTCCGTAGTGAAAGTTACATGACCCAGTTTTATGTTGGATACTTCATTAAATCGAAGAAACCCGACATACGCTAACAAGCACATCGTCACAGTCCTTATGTTCATAAAATTAGAAGCATTGTAACCTTTATCACCAATATACTTGTCAACCATGTTTTTGAGTATTTCCGGCGAGACGGGTTCCTTCTTAGTGATTGGTTTTGCAAGGGATCTTTTAAGTCCCTCGGCAGTCATGGAAACGACTGTGCAAGAGGTTGGATCACCTGATCCAGCTAATTTATGAGCCCACGAAATGGCTGCAAGGGCTTTAGTAATGCATGATGCGGATTTTGAGGAATTCCCTAAATGCACTAAATAAAGTGCAATATCAAACGAATCTGCAGGTAAATTTGGCTTACTAAATTTTCCCGCCCATTCGGACCACTTCTTAAAAGCATTCGAATAAGCATTTACAGTAGACTCGGCCCTAGCCGCGAGCATCAATCCTGGGATTTGCGAAGCGAGCGTCTCCAGTTCGGGGTCATCTGGTTTCTTACGTCGACTCCAGATGCCTTTGGTAAATATGGCCTGAAATGGGATTGAAACATTTATTAGGACCAAATCACAATGAAGGAACTCCCGATGACCTTAATCCTTGATAATTTTGAAATTGAGTCTTATTGCCAAAATTTTGCTTCTGATTACATTCTCTATAAATTCTTTGTTACCCCCTCTACCTTGCACGAAGATTTGCGGGTATCTGGGTATTTCATATACGTCCACCACTGCTTTTATTGGATTACAACCGTCTGGAAAAAGCATGGGCCAAAAGGGTGCCGAGTACCAGCAGGGACAAATTAGTGTGCCAACAGCTTTCGTATCTGCCATATGGGCAAGGACTCTTGCAATGATTGAGACTGGAGGGACAATCCAGTTGTTATCACTACCCCAATTCTGAGTGAATGCATCAATGGCTTCACATCCGGGGTTCCAAAATCTGGAGTTAAATCTTACGATCTTGCAGTTGTAAAACGAAGCAAATCTGTCTACAGTGTGGGGACCCCAGAGGTTATCAAAAAATTGGAATACTTCACCAGCAACACTCCAGTCGTCATTATCGATAATACGACTGAGTTTGTCTGCTTTTTCGTTTTCTGCCCTTGGAATCCATTCCATATCCAGCCGGATATTATGCGACAAACATGTCTTACATATACTCAGGGCTAATGATTGCAAGTCTTGTTTCATACTCCCCTTTACAGCAATCTTTTCCACTGCCTGGTTATCTGTAAACCATTTTGTCCTTCGGCAGGACAACTTTGGAGCCAAAGATTTGAGTACCAAATCAACTGCTTTAAGCTCCCTCCAAGTACTACTTTTCTGTGATTCACTATTATCCCACTGGCCATGTGCGATTGTATCTCCTAGATCGACTAGGTAACCAGCATAACCTGTGCTGCTGGCGTCAGAAAAGACAATTCTAGAACAATCAGCACGAGGGCCTACAGGGCACTTGTTCATCTGTGTGATATTAGTTTCCCAAAACTTCAATTCGTCCAATGCTCCGGGCAAAAGAACGACTGAACTTCCCCACGAAGTTCTCGTTTCTATGCATGTGTGTAATGCCTTAGTCATCACTCTGGACACATTTCCAGTCACTAGACTGGTAGACATGATCTTGCCTGTAATACTAGCCAAGGTTCTAGCAGGAACCGTGTTCAAGGCTGCATTATTATAAATCATAAAATGAATTTCCTTATGAATATTCAATATTCGTCTATCTGGTACCGAGATAAAACCCTCATTTAAGTCAATATCGTATCCCAGCCATTCGATCTTAGTAACAGGATCCCACACACTTTTTTCCTCATTTATTACGAACCCTGAGGCAGTAATATCCGTCTTGACCTGCAAACTGCACTGCAATGCTTGCTCGTAGCTTGCAGCAAAACCCAAGCCGTCGTCAAGATAGACGACTATGAGTTTTCCCTCACTTCTCCACTTTTTAACAAGTGGTCTGACTAACTTCGTGAATATGAATGGGGCCGTAGAAAGGCCAAATGGAAGTTGGTTGAATTTGTAAAATAATTTTTTACCGTCAACTTTCCATGCGAAACCCAAAAATTCTCTGTGCAATTTGCATATGTCCACATGGTGGTATCCGGATTTTAAGTCGAATTTGAACATGTATCCGCCTTTCTTTAAGAACAAGATCGCCGTTCTCATGTCTTCATACTTAACTGAAACCTTGTCAAGATACTTATTGACCAACCTGAGGTCCAGAATAAGGCGTTTTTTGCCATTACTCTGTACCGAGACAGTTAGAGGATTGACAACTCTAGGAGGGTTGGAACACTTTTGAATGGTTCCTAGTTGAATAAGCTCGGTAATAGCTTGGTTTACAAAGGAACAATGATTCAAGGCAGATTTATTATTTTCCGAATACATCTTTGGTGGTTCAATAATGAAAGGCAAAACGTACCCAAATGTTATGGTATCAACAATAAAGGAAGGAGCAAAAATGTTGTGCCAAAACTGGACACGATCACGCAGTCTTCCAGCCACTTTGATACCAGACACCTGTACACTTTCATAATCGAAAGAATCAATCTCATGATAAGTACCGCTTATTCCTGACACAGAGGAACTGTCTGGGATACATACTGATTTCGACTTATCTTTATTGGCCGGTGTAACTGGACGATGCTCCTTTACGCTTGGGGCAAGTTGCTTTCCAATGGTTGAAGCTTCCGCAAAGGAAACAAGCTCCGGCGGTGCCGGTGTAGCCTCCACCGTGGGCTTGGCCAAATGACATGCTGTGGACTGGTCGACGAAAAAGAGCAGAGTTAATGTCAGTAGCAATGCTGGGCGCAGGCTGATCCCGCTTAAACCGCTTTGCTTGGCTCGCAGTAGTTGACTTCTTCTGCTGGATTTTGCGTCCGGCCCGGTTTTCCGCTTTTGTGATCTTGGTGTCGTCATTCTCGTCATCTGCCACCTCGTGAGCCTCATACTCCGACACTGTGGCCCACCCGTACTGGCTCGTGTCTGCTAGTCGAATTAGCTTCTGCCTACCGTCAAGTAGTTTCACTGCTTCGTTTAGCGTCGTTTTGACGGAACTGATCTCTTCTGCTTCTTCGATGGCGCGGCTGACCAAATCTTTCACTTCTCTGTAACAGAAGAACAGCATTGATTTGGTTATTTATACAATTTTTAAAGTTTAACAGCCGGCGCGGAACTGACCTGAATGAACCAAATAGACCTGAGCACACCCTATACCCCTGCCCCATTACGCAATCTGAACAAAGGCCATTGAAAACCACGCACCGTGAAGAAAATAAATACATTCTAATTCGCACCTGGTCGCTCAACCGAACGTATTTACATTTCTTCCCTATGCCCCAGACAATAGCCCAACTAACACAAAATAACTCACAATTGAACAAAATTTGGGATATGTCAGTGTATTCGGACACCGAATGCAATGGCAACTCCACAGTGTGTCCATACTGAAGGTTAACCCTTTCATTCCCGGAGGCGCCAAAAGGAGCCCTTTGTTTTTTTCGCTTTAATCCCAAAGGCACCAAATGGTGCCCGAGATTGTCTTTCAGTTGAGACCCAAGGCGACTTTTGTCACCACCTGCAAATGCTTTCAGAGTTTTTTGGTTTGGCGCCCTCTATTGGCATGAATGAAGACGGTTCAAGTTTTACACGCGCGCCCGCCCTATATAAATTCACAAAACTAAAAAGGGACAACAATAGGTGGGTTTGCCGTGAATACATAAAAGGGGAGGACGCACAGTACAGACGCCATTTGCATCCTGAAACTATGATGGCAACAGACGTCGATGGCATGTTGGCCGAAATTTTGGCAGACAGTGGCTCAGAATCAGATGAAGGTTCCATTCAAGATGAGTCTTCTGACGACGATCCAGAAACTGCAGCATTTCGTGAGGTAATAATGGAATTCGGTAATAATTAATACTAATTCTTTGGTGAACATTATCAGCAGCATGATCGGTGTTATGTTAATGAATCAATTAGGCTAATGTAATTCACCAGGCCCAGTATTTTTGTAGGCCCACCCCTAACGTCGGCCTATATAGGTCTATGGGGTTACAAATGCTGAAATTGAGAAATGTACATCATTACATGTAGTTAAAAAATGGCTCAATCAGTCTCGGTGACCAAATCCCTCCCCCCCCCCCCCCCCCCTGAAAATCTGAAATTAATTCCCAACATTCCTACAACACAAAAGAAGGGGGCTGTCCCGCTTGCCAAATATCTTGCAAATGCTATAAGCTGCTTTGAAAGAAATGAGGAAATTTGCATCTTCAAAAATTCGCATAAAATTGAACAGTTATTGGCAACGACCTTAATAGAGGGTGCCATTTTTTTCTTGTTTCCTTGTTTGCAACTACAAAGATTATACTCTAATGTTATAGTTTGTTTTTGTTGCAGCTTACCGACCAACCTGACCACCTGCCAAAATCGAGCAAGACTGCGAAGGTAGATTTCCGATCCGGTTGGGAGCAACGAGACCATTTCCAGTGTCCGACTGTGCCCTTCACGGGGAATCCTGGCCCGACCGGCGACTTTGCTACGCTCTCAGCAGTGGAGATCTTCAAGCTGTATTTCTGTGACCTTGTGTGGCAGATGCTGGTGAACGAGACTAATCGCTATGCGCAACAAACAATAGACTCTAACCCTGATAAACAAGTTTCCTGGCACCCGACCAATATTCCAGAAATGATGGCATTTGTGGCACTTATCGTTGCTATGGGCATGAACAAATCATCTCAATATAGAATGTACTGGTCGACATCTGAACTGTTTAGCGTGCCATTCTATCCGTCGATCATGTCACGCAATCGGTTCCTTTCAATTCTGAGATTCTTTCACATATCCAATAACCAAATTGCTCAGACAGCCTCGGCTAAACGTGATAAACTTTCCAAAGTTCGACCCTTGATAGAACTACTCGTCCCGAAGTTTCTAAACCTGTATAACCCTGCGCAGAATTTGTCTCCAGACGAGAGCATGTTAAAATTCAAGGGACGATTAAGTTTTGTTCAGTACATGCCGAAAAAACCAATCAAACGGGGTATGAAAGCCTTCTCCCTGAATGAATCAAAAACAGGGTACACATGTAATTGGAAACTATACACGGGAAGTGAGAACACCCAAACTGTTTATGTTGCACACATAGGCCTAAGTTCAGACTGCCCGCATCCAAACATACTGACCAAGCCCGCAAAATTAGTCATTGATCTGGTCCAGGGACTTGAGAATAAGGGTCATATACTATATTGTGACAATTACTTCAATAGCCCAGCTCTTGTAGCTGAACTGTCTGAACTAGGATTCGGGTGTTGTGGTACTGTTCGGTACATGACCCAGGGGATTCCCCATGTTGCCAACCCCAAAAAACACAAAATGAAGAGAGAAGATGTCCCCCTTTTTTTGGTAAAAGGTGGGCAGTTGTGTATCGTTTGGCAAGACAAAAAATCGGTAACACTTTTAACAAATATCGGGAACTCTGATGTGTCAAAAAAGCAAATTCGTTGCAAGAAGAGCACAAGTGGATTTCGTGACGTTCTGAAGCCAAATTGTGTTGACCTGTATAATTTGAATATGGGAGGTACTGATGTTGCAGATCAATGTTTTCAGTACTACAATCATACGCACAGGAGTTTAAAATGGTGGAAACGAATTTTTTTCCGTATGCTCGATATTTGTATTGTCAATAGCCGAGTAATTTTTAACGGCATAGAGGGCAACAGACATGTCAGTAACCTAGATTTTCGTGTAGGTATTGTACAAGGCTTGCTGTTAGGTTGGGAACGTACTAATGCAACAAGTCGGCCGAGATACCACATTCCTATTGATTTGGCAAGACAACAACACTATCCTGGCAAAAACCGCAATGGAAAGAAACGCGACTGCATTGTTTGTAGCAACCGCACATTAAACAGGCGAAAACAGACCCGGATGATCTGTAAAGAATGTAATAAACCAATGTGCACAGTTCCTTGTTTTGAAAAATATCATACCAAATGATAAGTATGTATATGTACAATCTGCTCGCCTTCAAATCTGCCCCCGCCCCCTCCCCCCGCCCCCCACCCCATTCAATGTTGAAGACTGGTTCGACAAGCCACGGATTCAAACCAACATTGAATTGGGTGGGGGGCGGGGGGAGGGGCGAGAGAAAATACAAGTACATGCAGAAGTAGGGTTGAAGACACATCTTTTTAGACAAGCATTTTTAATTTCTTAGATTTTTAACTTTTGAGTGCTTAATTTTCTTTTGTATTGTATACTTTTTAGGTATTTTCATTAGGATTTTCTTTTCTATATTGATGTACGAGTACAGGGCCTTGTATTACCAGTTTGTATTACTTTTGTTGTGTAAAAACTAGCTTGAAATTACACTTAATAAATAAAAAAGATGCACACTAAATTTCTCTTCTTTTTGTATGATTTGTGTCATCAGGTGTACACAAAATCATCAGAGCTATTTAGTGCATGTAAACCACAGAGGGCTCACTTCAATGAAATGTCTCCCAAACCAGTGGGTCTCTAGTGACACTGGGCTCGTAATTGCTGTGGTAAACAAGGGTACTGTCTTATATGAGTGGGTGGTATTGAAAGGGTTAAAGAAGGAGAGTGAAAAACCCCGACCTGATCTGGCGATCTGGCTTTTTAAAAATTAAAAAACCCGGCTATAAGGCCATAACAGAGAAAAAATCCCCGGAGAGGAAGGAAAAATACATAAGAAACACTTAGCTGGTTAATTCGAATTGTCGTTGGTTCCCCTCTCTACGCCATTTTGTTTTGGTGGTGCCCTTTATCTTCTCGGTCAGTGATTTCGTTGTTTTAGTCTGAAGCTCTACCACTTCTGATCTCGTCTGTCTCAATTTTCGTCGAACGTCGACGCAAAAGCTGATAAAATTTCTTGAATATCAGCTTTGCTAGCTGGCGCGGAGACGGATCGATGTCTTCGGCAAACATTGCACGTATATGATAGATGACTATCGTTGAGACTAGTGTTAAGATTGACGGGGGAAAATGGAAGTTTAACAGCCGGCGCGGAACTGACCTGAATGAACCGAATAGACCTGAGCACACCCTATACCCCTGCCCCATTACGCAACCTGAACAAAGGCCATTGAAAACCACGCACCGTGAAGAAAATAATACATTCTAATTCGCACCTGGTCGCTCAACCGAACGTATTTACATAATTAGAGTAATGCGCGCCAACAAGTTCAACACTTGATTCACAAACAAGCTAATGAACCAAATTCCACAAATTAGGAAGAATTATTCCCAGTGACGGATCTAGCCTCATTAAAATACAGAATACGATGGATTTCCGGGGGTTATTTCCGTCTGTTTGTGTTTAGGAACTGGTTAAGATCGGTAATATTAGCCACCTTTGGTAATAGAGTGCGAATTTTTATGTTTGTGTTGATTTTGGTTAACCTATCCGGACCGGAACCATGCACAAGTCAGACCACATACTGCGAGCTTCCAGCCTAACCCTCCCGACGACTCCAGATCTCTAGCACCCGGTCACACCGAGCTGCCCTAAAAAAAAGAGAGATAGCCCATGCTTCTGACACTATCCGCCACTTTTCCAGGATCCAAGCCCTCACAAGTCATTTAGTAACACGCCTTGGACCAACCGCCGGCCGTAAACAGATCAGGACATTTCACAAAATCACTCGTACCCACGCGCCCGAGTCCGCCCTGAGCCGGACAATAGAACTGATCTATATCCTAACGTCCGTACAATACCAAGCCCTTCAGGTCCCTGCCAGCCTTGATTAGCCAAACCGTGGTCAACCTCAGCCTGCAGCGACCGCTCTCACGCACAGAAACCAAAGTTCTGTCCCTCGGCATGAACTTTGCCATCCGGTCGAGGACATAATTCAGTCAACAGAACTGGCCTTACAACACCTCAGCAAGACGACCGTAGATGATGATGATAATGGCATCTTATGTGTTAGTGCCTTGCCACAGGGTGATGTGAAGTGTCTAGTGCAGTAGTGTTGTTGTAGATAGTATTGCACACCCCGCTTTCTACCCTCAGCTGCTGCCGCTGGCTAGCCTCGTTCGGGGCGAAAAGGGAGCCGAGCGTGTAAGTCTCCCCTGCCAGTACATAGCCTCTCCACCACCAAGACTCATGCAGTGGCCTCCTCGTGGCAACACACGGTAACTGGGACCTTGCGGCCTCAGGCTGAATCTGTAGGGGATCTCAGAGCAGCAGTGGGCCCAGAGACATGGTGTGCAGGCCCACCGACGTGTGGATACGTCCTGGTGCCATGTCAACCACCGCCCCAGCTATGGGTAAAATAGCTCCACTGCCTTGTGGATGTCTTGGGAAAGTCATAGGCTAAGGGAATAAACCCCGACAGCAAATCAGGAGTGGAGCCCCAAGGCGGTTGTATGGCATACTTGTCACCTTCCGGCAACTCCTGCATCCCGGTCCGCCCCCAGCCGTCTCGACTTTGTCTTGCCACTGGACCCGGCGTATCAGGACGAGAGAGTGAGGCCGATGCAGCGCAAGTCTCCGTCACTTTAATCCAAGTCACGCGCATGTCATGACATCACCATCAGTCGATCTTCAAGTCCTGTGGCGATGGGAAACGGCGAAGCAGTAGGTGTGGATACACTGGGAGCTGTAGTCGCGAACCTGCACACAGGCAGCTCAGGACATGTGGTCGTTCTTTACTGGACCGAGGCAGCAGTGGAGGCCTTCATAGTATGAGGACGGGGCTGCGCAGTGCTATCACAACAGGAGCCCAGAGAGCGGAGGAGCGCCGTTCCCAGCATGCCGAGCAGAAACGCCAGATGCGCAAAGCCAGAGTCACCGGCTCCTAAAGCACAGCGCCCTATCCACTTCTGCCCCACCTGTGGGAGAGGTTTCCTTGCCCGGATTGGCCTCACCAGCCATCTCCGGACTCATCGCAACAGCTCACCATCCAACTGATGCCATGGTCATCTTTCGATTTCGAAGGACGAACAACAACAACATATAGCGCACATTATCTATCCTGCAAGATACTCATGGCGCTTTACACATTATGTCCGACTCAAATCAACCAAGTACTCAGGCAAGCCAAGCAAACCAGACCTAACTACTCAAGGCAAGAACTGTCAGCACTCCAAGCCCTACACCAAGACCGATCCATACCCATCCTTCCCGTAGACGTGACAAAGCAGACTACGGTTACTGCCATCTTGTCCTGGCTGGTGGAGAGTCAGCAATTGACTGGACATATTGCGTTCTGTGGCTGGTGTGGGGTCCTTCCAGAGAGAGTGGTATATATATATATAGGTGGGGGTGGACAAGATGGCAGTTATCTTTAATATAAGATGCCATTATCATTATCATCTATATACAGTCGTCTTGCAGAAGTGTTGTAAGGCCATTTCTGTTGACTGAATGATGTCTCGACCAGGATTGTCTTAAGCGGGATGGCAAAGTTCATGCCGAGGGACAGAACTTGGTTTCTGTGCGTGAGAGCGATCGCTGCAGGCTGAGGTTGACCACGGTTTGGCTAATCAAGGCTGGCTGGGACCTAAAGGGCTTGGTATTGTACGGGACGTTAGGATATAGATCAGTCCTATTGTCGGCGGAGGGCGCGCGGGTATAAGTGATTTTGTGAATTTCCTGATCTGTTTACGGCCGGCGGGTGGTCCTAGGCGGGGTTACTAGATGACTTGGTGAGGGCTTGGATCCTGGAAAAGTCCTTGGGCAGGACCGCATGGCGGATAGTGTCAGAAGCATGGGCTATCTATTTTTATTAGGGCAGCTCGATGTGACCGGGTGCTACAGATCTGGAGTCGTCGGAGGGTTAGGCTGGAAGCTCGCAGTATGTGGTCTGACTTGGTTCCGGTCCGGATAGGTTAACCAAAATCAACACAAACATAAATATTCGCACTCCATTACCAAAGGTGGCTATTATTACCGATCTTTAACCAGTTCCTAAACACAAAACGGACGGAAATAATCCTCTGAAATCCATCGTATTCTTGTATTTTAATGAGGCTGGATCCGCCACTGGGAATATATCTTCTTAATTTGTGGAATTTGGTTCATTAGCTTGTTGAGAATTAAGTGTTGAACTTGTGGGCATACTCTAATACACGGGATATGCTGTTCCTAGGTTACAAATTATTTATCAGTTAGTGGCGCGGTAGGCTTGTTTGGTCGGGGTGGGGGGGGGGGGGGGGGGGGGGATTTTCATGAAAGTGAAACTTCAACTCCTGACAAGCCCAGATCGTCGGGTTGAGTGATCGGTCTGATGTAGCTCGGCGGGAAAGGGGGAGGGAGCGCTGGTGCCCTCCTAGCTTTTATACACAGTAACCACCTCGACATTATTCTTCAATTTGGCATATGTATTAGGCAATCGTGTTTGACAACAGCACATATATCCGTAACTTGCAGGTATCATGACCGGCTGGGGGAGGGATTGGGGGGGGGGGGATTGGGGGGGGGGGGGGGGGGGGGGGTGGTGACTGGTGTGGGGATCAGGACCGGGAGAGGGAACCGGGGACCATGGCGCCTGGGTCATGCGGTCCGGGAGGTGGGGGTCGGCATGCAGTGCAGGGCGCCCGGGATGCAGTGCGCCGGGGTGCAGGGCGGAATGGGAAGACGCAGGGGGCGGGGCTTACT
Source organism: Henricia sp. BOLD:AAB3569 (assembly GCA_037783545.1). NCBI lineage: Eukaryota > Metazoa > Echinodermata > Asteroidea > Spinulosida > Echinasteridae > Henricia > Henricia sp. BOLD:AAB3569. Next base: position 59,512 of record JBBELK010000433.1, read on the forward strand.
GTTACACGTGACCCTGACCTTCAGGATTTCCAGGCGTTCTTAAGCAGGGTTCGCACCACCAAACATTTTCCTTAAGCGGGGATTTGCTTTTGTATGGTTATATGAACACATTGGCACTTGTTTTATTGATGCAGCTCGTAATTATGATTAAAGGTGTAATTAGTGCTAATTGAAGGCCTTCTTAATTAGACTTAGCACCACATATCTTGTTCTTAAATGGTAATCAGTGATTGATTTGTCATAAACTTTTAATCCAAACACGCTAGAAACTGTCTCTTTGTATTTTGAATATTAGTGACCTTTGACTAATTAACCTTTGACCCTTTCTTAAGTAGGGTTCGCACCACCAGAAATGTTCTTAAGTGGCATTTTTGTGTTCAGCCGTGTGTAGGGTGCACATAGACATACGTTTTGTCTTTGCACTCATGCAGAATTATGATTAAACGTCTAATTATCGCTAATTACCGCTTTCTTAAGTGGCTAACGCACCAAATATATCTTTCTTAAGTAACGAATTCTCAATCAGTGTAGGTTGGCCTTACGATCCGTGCTAAAATTGGGTTTGCACTCTCAATTATGATGAAACCGAATTTTTGGGTGACTTTAGGGGGCTGCCCCCTCCCAACGCACCACCCGGGACACTTAAGAAAGCCCGTTTGGGAGATGTCCCAGCTACTTCTACCAATCCCACACTTCAAACCTTTGCACTCAAAATTAGGATGAAATCCTGCTGGGCTCCCGGACGAGGTGCCCGGGCGACTGATAACGACATACGATGGACAACAGTATGGCCAGTACTGGGTCGATCCCGAATGCGGCCAGCCAGCCCTCGCTCGCAGGATTGATTCCCCCCGGAGCGCCCCCACCCCCGACGTACCCCCGGAACGTCCCTCAAGCGTTTTGGGATGACCTGTTCCGTCAGACGGAGACGCACCGGGGACCACCACCCCCCTAATCAGACACTTGTTGTTCTGGAACTTTGTTGCCATGTTGTGTTTCTTTTTCTAACAGTTGTTCTTTGTTTTTTTTGTTCTGCAGTTGCAAGTTGCCATGTGTTGTAGGGAATCGTCTCCCCGGCGGAACTGGGCGTCGCCGCCTGCTTTGGGGACAAGCAGGGTCCTCGAAGGGGGCGGTGTAACGGCCGTCCCCGATCCGCCGCTGGGGGCGCCAGCACCGTTTCACGGTGGGTCTAACTGACGTGCTGGTGGCGCTATCGCGGCTCCCACGGAGCCGGGTGACGTGAGCCCCTGCCGGAGGATCGGGATACCCGTTCCGCGCGGGGACGCGATTCTCTGCGCCATCTTTGATCTTTGTGTTTGATGAGGAAGGATCGACCAAAATAAACGTGCGGTATTTTATTGCTGAGAATTGTCTTTTCCTGTGTGTTCTTTTTTGTGTCGAGTTTCTTAACAAGCAGGGAATATTCTTGTTACAGTATCTTCAACAAACTGTACGTCATGTTATATATAGGCAGACGCCAGCCAACCATAATCTATATGCATGTAGAAATTGCATGTAAAATATGAATACGTGGAAATATTCAATGTTATCATGCAATCAATTAAGAGACCAAATTCAAATGAAATATAAATGAAATTGATCTCCTAATGACGAAATTGTTCCTTTCGACGTACGCTTGGCAACTGCTTACGACGAAATTAAATGATCTTTTGAAAAAGTGTGAAAACGTACGAAATGATTTGGACAAATACGAATAGGAGCGACCAATACGAAATTAAATATGAGAAATACAAAGTTGTGAATTTTCGAAACTAAATTTTAGTTAACTGGTTATGAATTTGATTGAGAAAAATGTTTTAAAGTATGCAGAAACCTATAAATACTGATCCCCAGATGTCATCATTCTCATGTAACATGACACGATTCCCAACTTTTTATCAACTATTGGTCGAACAGTTTAACTCATCCGACCATCTAATAAAATACCCAACAATTGGGCAAGATGTCCTCTGACAACATTTGGGCTTGTAGCATACCTCTACAGTTGGGTAATGTCGTGTGTTATTTTGTTGGATATTTTGAGGATAGCCGTTGGTTAAACAAATTGCAGACTTGCTCAACAACTGGACAAAATATCATCCACACTGTGGACAACATTAAATGTTGCCGTGGGAACTAAAATAGCAATGCATGATGAAAGATTCAACTTCAATTGACATGCCAATATTTTCTTGTAGTAAAACATCAATTATACATGTACACACTTTACGAATATAAACATCTGGAATACAGTGATTATAAGTACAACGATTGTTTTAAAGGGTTTCTCTTGAAGTCAAACTTGCAAAAATTAATTGATTATTGTGAAAATGTTAAGAATGTTCCAGTTAGAGGTATAGCAAAATAAGTAAATCGGGGTTATTTTGAAAAGTTCAAACTACTCCTCCTCAGTTTCACCTGTGATGTTGTCCTAATCTTCCAAAATCTTTGGAACAGTAGTTTTCACTACTTGCTCCATAGTGTGGTATGACATGTCATCCCGTAGGATTTTCGTGCTAAAATTGATTTTTGTTGTTGCTTTGTTGAGTTGATTTGAGGTCAAATAGTGGGAAAATGGTGGGGTTCAAATTTTCCGGCCCCTGGATGACCCCCTGGATGACCGACCCCCTGGGGTTCCCCCTCCTCCCGACCGACAATTAAAAGGCGCCTATTTTCAGCTTAATAAACCGATTACACAATAGTGACACTTTCAAAGTGACAGGAAGTATAGCTATCGTATACCATTACCATTTTCATCCACATCACATTCAAATTCATTTTCACACCAACCTCTAAAAATTTTGCTATACAATGCAGCCATATTGCTGAAAGCTAAGACACTACGTTCACAGGTCAAGCTTTAAGATGGACGCTGTAATGACGTAGTAGCCATTGAAACTCAGAGCATTTAAAAACTGGTTTGTTGCACTTTGTGATATTGTGGCGACATCGGGAAGATGTGGAAACTAAGACCAAGAGATATCCCACCGATGCCAATATTGTGGCATAAAGGTAAAGAAGGGGAACAACGACCACGACAAATCCCACCGCTGTCACCATTGTGGCAAAAATTAGAGTGGGAGACCGATTCCCCGGGATCGGTCAGCCGATACGGTATCCGACGATACGCTAATGTAGTGCTGCCAGCATGCCATGAGGCGAAAACCTAAACTGACGGAGTTCGACCTCTCCAGTTAAGCTTTCGAAGGCGTTGATGTGGGTCCGGTTTCAACCAATCGTAGCAAGTCTTAGAGTCAATTGTTACGGGTCTTCAGTTTCCCCATTTCCTATTTTCGGCAATAATGGACCGATGTACACAATGTTATGGTCGTTTTAAAGTCACGCGAGAATTGTCGAGGATTTGCCTTTGAAAAAATATTCCTCTGACATCACAGCTGCTCGTATGTCCCGATGGATTCCACTGCGCCCACTAGACACTCCATCCTCGCCGCAGATCTGTGAGGCGAGGTCATGCTCACTGAACTATGCTCACCGAACGTGTGTACGTCGCGCATACGTGTATGCACGCAAAGTCACGCGAGAATTGTCGAGGATTTGTCTTTGAAAAAATATTACTTCGACATCACAGCTGCTCCTACGTACGTCCCGATAGAAAGTAACGCAGGATCGGGAGCCAATTTAGGTACGACCATTGCATGCACAAGCCACATATTCACATTGTACAGTACATGTGCGCATGTTTCAGTGAGCATGACCTCGCCGCATGACCTCGCTTCACAGCTCCGAGGCGAGGATTTGCCTTTTAGAAGTATGGCGGATCAAAAGGAGAGGGCGCAATTTCATTTGGGTATGAATTTTTTTATCAATTGTATTTCTTTCCAAAAACTTGATTTACATGTTGTAATTATAATACATAGACATAATTATAAATAAAATTAATAAGTGTAACGTGAAAAACCGAGTTATTTTGCATTTTAGTCGATTTTATACCCACTGCAAAGTGCGCCCTCCTATTGTGTCCGCCATACTTCAAAAAGGCTAATGGAGTGTCCAGTGGCCCTGTATTTTATAGTTGTACCTTATTTGGTTGTACTTATTTTTGTCATTTTAAAAAGTAAACGCAAATTGTTATACAGATTCTGGATTCTGTATCCTCCTACAAACAAACACCCACAGAAAGCACGAGAGGCACAATCACAATCCCCGAAAGCATTTATTATCATGCAACACTACTTTCAACAAGTTTTATGTGTGATTAAATACACATTTTGGTTACACACAATGGGAGATGACACACGCCTCTCGTCACATATTGTCAATTGTCGGAAAATATAATCCTCCACGATGGGCCGTGGTGAACCTATTAAACATTATTACCCATGACATCAGTTTGTTACACGTGCGTTTTCCTACGGAGCCATTGGCCATCACAGGTCTGGTTCCCTGAAGTTTTCATGATAAATCTAACGTCAACAAAATCTACGTCATCACTGGAAAATTACTTGGGTTAAACTTTAATCCAAGATAGGGTAAAAAAAATTAAATACCCAAACTTTGGGATATTCTCATCAAACTATGTGTAGTAAACTAGTAACATCCCAAATTTGGATTTCTTGTAGACCTACCCAAATTGAGGGACCGTAGTTTATACCAAAAAAACAAACTGGTATAAATAACCAAAACTTTGAGTAATAACCCAAGTAATTTTCATTGGGATACATTTACAGTTGAACACTGATAATAAGAGCACTGTTAATACAAAGTAATGCTTACAACAAGTAAAACTGTACGTTCCAAGACTTTGTTTCCGTTTGTTTTAATGACTGATAATACAAGATTACTGTTATAACAAGGTCATTTACAAAGTCCAAAGGACATTGTATTATCAGTGTTCGACTGTATTTATGTTAATTTGCCATGCGGATGTTAGAGACTCACGTAACATAACCACTGAAGTTTAAAACGTCAGTGTCGATGTTTTACCCAAGCTTTTAAGTGGGGTACACACATTTTGTCCACAATAACACTAGCCTACAGCTAGGTCCTCGTCGGGCGGTACTCTATAATTATTTCAAAGTGCATTCAGTAACCGCTTCTGTGCTGCTATACTAAGGAAAGCTATAATAAGTAATGCGGCCGATGCTTACCGTTGGACAACACTGGTTAATACTTTTCTTGAAGTGATTCAGTCATTTTAACCTTTTTAAAGTGAAAACTATGCAACTGTTCAACTGAAAAACTTTTAAATCAAAATCTTATAAAACTCCTCAAAACTTCAAATACATGTAGGTTACTACCAGCAGCGTAGCTCTGGGGGTGGGGGTGGGGGTGGGGGTGGGAGTGGGAGTGGGGGGGGGGATGTGACAATATTTATTTTATTCGGCAAAATCATGGTGCTGTCGGCAACAAAATCATAAAGGCACGGCTACATCGGAAATGCTGGTAATATCTATATTATATCAGCACTAGTTGTCCCGCTAGGGCGCTAAACCGTTTACCAGCTAACACCCCCCCCCCCCCCCCCCCACAAAATCAAAATGGTCTAGGTTACCATAGTACATGTAAGCATTGTCCATAATTAAGTTTATAACTGTGCAATGACTGCATATGTACATGCAGGAACTATGTCAAAATGCCGACTATGAAGGTGTTGTTTTTTTCTTTTTAAAATATATGTAAACCAAGTTCACACCTTTGAGAGGCTGTATATTAATTAAAAATTGTGCACTTTTAAACTGAAGAAAAACTAAAGTCTGGCATGTGTCTAGTGGTATGGATGAATAGAAAAGATTTGATGCCTCTGCTACTTGATCCCGAAGTGCTCATGTTGTGTTATTAGGACTGCGATGGCATCCAAAGGTGTCCGGTGGTGAAGGAGTGAAGGTGAGGAAAGTTCAGCATTGAATTAGACTAAAGCACAGCAGAGGACTAAACACGCCATCAATTAATGATGGCCAGAGGCTGAATGAAAGATAAAAGAAGTGCATACTGGTCATTTCTGGTCATTTCAAATCAACATGTAATGCAACTGTAATGGTGGGGTAGATGACCAAATGGTACATACATGTATACAATGTAGGTCGTAGGGATGAAAACATGGTGTTGTGGGTTCGATGCCAAACAGGTTAGCTCGTAACACTGCTAACCAGTTTGGCATTATTCATGTGCTATATATCCGAGTACTGCCAGTGTGGGAGTCGAGTCCCACCCATCCAAATTACATCAATTTAACATGGTCGCCGCTGTATTGTAGGACCATCGAACTCGCCATTGGCATACTCACTGCTCAAGTAGTTAAGATGTCTGCCTAGTATGCAGGATGTCATGGGTTCGAGCCTAACTTGAGCACACCATATCGAGCAAGCAACAAATTTTGAGCATGTTCTCGGGAAACGCACTTAGTGTAGAGCATATACCGCATTGTGTATCCATGGGCAAATGACATCAATATAACAGGTATATTTGTTGTATCTTTGTTGATGAAACTGTATGAGTTTTGGTTTTGGGGGGTTTACCAGCTGCATATGTACTCTTCTTGAGATTTGCATATTTTTTGTTGTTGAAATACATGTACCTTTAACAGATACTAAATGCAGAATGAAGTTAACGAATCTTTCCCCTACATGTAGCGTATCATTGAAGGGTCCCAAGGGTTTAGTGGAAAATTTCAAGGGGTTTTAAGTTACGTCCTAAAAATCACCACCTGCACGGTCACGTTCAAAACAAGGCTTTCCTGGCATACCGGTACGTCATGACATGCATGAGAGTGATCCAAAATCAAGAGACAAAGGTCTTTCCTTAGTCAATACAACAAATAAAAACTAAAGTGAACCCGAGTTTATCACATGTTGAAATTGACTTTACAGTTTTATGCAGAGGTTGTTTTTACACTGTATGCGTGAGTGACGAACAATCAATAAAATTAACAAAAACTACAATTTTTTACATGCATTTTTTCGAAAATTTGTTGGCACAGTGTGCCCAGCAAAATTTATTCTGTTAATTTTTGTAATATGATTGTAAACTATGGATATTTCTTTAATGTTCGAGGTATTATTTTGATTAATTTAAGAAATTTTTAAATTTTCATCCAGTGTTTACCAGTTTTGGATCACGCTCTCATATTTTACAATGGACAAAAGTCAACGTCACCTGGTCACAGCAACCGACATGGTAACGACGCGAGTAATTGATCATGCATTGCAAGGAAAGCCATGATGTTTTGCCAAAATGGTGGTTCCGTGCAAACGGTGAATAAACCACACCCCTCATCTGCACTTCTGAATCGCCACAATGATTTGTAAAGGTCATAAACATGACAGAAGGTTAAACATTTCTTATCTTGCAAATTCCTGCCAAAACGTTTACACCGTGTTTACACTGGTGCCGAGCTCAGGATCAAGATTGATGACCTGATAAGAATGTGTCAGTGTTAGCTGCAATGATCCTGAGTGCCGCGTTTACAATCTGTAGTTGATCCCGAGCGCAGCGCGGTGCCAGAAGTTGCAGTCAAAGGTCATGCTCTATGTGCGTGTGTACTGATCAATGTGTGCATGGGTTGTGCATGTACAGTGTACAAGGCCACTTGAATTTCGCGGGCTTTACCCCCACTTCGGCTGTGGAGCGGATGCAGCAGGATGCGGTAAAGATTAATTGCTTATCTAACCGCATACTGATCCCAAGCTCGAGATCGAATCCTCCGCCAACTCAAGACCAAAATCTCAGGGTCTGATCCGGGGCCAATTATAAATTATCACATGTTTCCAGCCGTATGAAAATATGTTACTGCAGTACTGCACCAAATTCAGCTCTGATTTTTTTCAAAATATTCATGAGTATTAGACAAAAGAGACTATTTATTCAGGTTATGAAACGAAGTTATAAATATTAAATAACTATGAAAAATCGAATGTAAGATTTTGATTCAAAGAGTCCGAGTAATGGGAGCGTGTTCCACTGTGTAGGGGCTAACGAGACATAAGCCTAATGGCAATAGTCCCCTACTCGCGGTGCGGTGGTTCGTAGTTCGTGGTTCGTGAGGCATCTAACATGTGATACAGAGCTTTAGATTAGGTGTTTTATAGTCTGTACACCTATTGTAACTGTTAGCTCCACGCGGAACTGTCAAACAACAGCCGGTGAAGAATAAACATGTCAGCTCGATATCCTCCAAAGGAAACAGAAACCCTGTTCAGTGGTCCAGTGAAATCATCAGCAAAAAAACGTGAGACATCCAAATCAAAATCATTTGCGACAAAGTCGTAATGAGGCTCACGCGATAGTTGCAACGGCTGGTAAAGCGTACAACCCAATTTTTTTCTTTTTTAGTTAATTAAGTGACATTTTGATCTTTTTTTAACGACGACCATCGAAACATTTTTGTCAATGATGCTACATCACTAAATTATATAAACAGTCAGCCCCCCCCCCCCCCCCCCCCCCCACCCCTTTCGTTCAACAAAGTGATCTGGCAGACCTGGTTGCACAAGCACGTCGTGCGTCAAGCAAGCGTCGTTTTTGACGCACCACTCATCAAAAACTACACAGCGCATCAGACACTTGAAGCTCGACGCTCTACACGCATATATATACACTGTATGTGCATCCAGACATACAGTGTAGTTGCCCCACACACATGACACAGCTTTATTCGATCTTTGTTGGCAGTCGCCTAATGTAATGCTCTTCGTTCGATCTTCATTAAGCGAGATCTAGTGAATGCACGCTTCATTCACTAACGATGGATAACTAATCTTTGTCAAACGAAAAAATTTTCTAGTGAGAAGAGGGGCATTTTCACTGTCCGAGTGAGATTATTTGGAAAGACTGCCTCTATTGTGTTAGTTGCCATGTTCTTAGAGATCGCTTTAAAATTTTTAATTTTCCTGGGTTTGATGGTGTTTTATGTTATATTTACATGAAGTGTATTTGTCTTATCCTAATATTTATCTGTGGTTTTATATTCCAGGACCCCAGGGAAGACCACTTTACATAGGGAATTGGGTTATCCTGGCAAAATATCATAAATAAACTAGAGGTATGACGTTTGTTGTTACAAACGCCAGGTGATCGGGCTAAATGAACATTTTGTGATGAATTTCAGACGTTGTTATCACCCGTGGAATGGCAAAAATGGAAGTATACACTAATCCGGTAACTAATATCTCCTCCCTGCATATCCGCCATAGCTGGGGGCGTCCAGTGCATGGGCTGTGCGTTTTGTGTTGCTGTTAGAACGAAAAGCGCTCATCCATTACATGCACGAACGAGCATTGATTTACATACATATATATATAGCTCAATGCGAACGACCCTCCTTCGCGTATACGCGACGCGCCCGCCTTTGCGTACACGCGACGCGCCCGCCTTTGCGCGCACACAACCCTACAAAGATGCGCAACTTGTTCGAAGTAAACAAATGCAGCTTCAGCAACAGCAAAAACATACAGTTCATTCAGTGGAAGCCCCCCAGGTATGGCGGATATACAGGGAAGAAGACCTGCGGCAAATTGTATCTGAAGAATTGTACTAGGTATGTGACACATTCTTATGATAGGTCTGAGAGAACTGAAGAAATTGTAGACAGACATGATCTCTGTGTGATCTGAACTTCCGGTAGAAAGTGGAAGCTATTCAAAAATAGTTTTTGTGTTTATTTGAAAGCAAATGGAGCTAATATGGTTGGTAATTTGACCATCGTATGTACAACAATTTGTTGAAGTTTTTAGTTTCGGCGAAAGAATAGTGCACATAATGTTTGTGGTTGTCGAGATATGACTTTTGCAGCGATTCAACTCCAAAATGTGTAATTTGAACTCATTGCGTAATCAACGTGCAAGTGATGACGTCATCATTGACATAGTCATGAAGTCTACATGTGTGATAAAATGTCGTTAGATAGAACCATGGTCAATTTCTCAGGGTGGTGGATGTTCTTATCAAATTTGTAAAAAAAGACAAATGAGACTTGTGTTTGTTGTGATAACGAACACATTGGTGTTTTTGTCTGACGTCATCATGGTGGTCTCAGATGAAGACATTAATGATCAGATGTGGCGCGGGAATGAAGAATGTAGGCCAAATGGTTGATTTTTTTACCAAATTGTCAGAATTGAATATATTAAGGCCTGCTTCAAACGTTGAAGGGGGCCTTAATATCATGCACCTTTAATCTGACATGTGAATTTTTAAATAAATAAGCTGCAATACCTACGTAATGTCATACCATATTACGTAACCACCGTGCATGTGATGACGTCATCATCATTGGTATAGTCATAAAGTGCACGTGTACGTGTGGGAATATTTTGTTTCGTTGAACCATGGTCAAAGTTTCTACCACTTCGGGTCTATTCGACACCATATATTACAGGATGTCAAGTTGCATGGTGATTGAGAACATCTTTTTTAACTCGGGGCCTGAAAAAGGCCCACATAAGGTTGAACAAGGCTGAAAGATACAGGCTCGTCCGCAGTGCGCGCGCGGCAAATTTGTGTAACGAATTACGCAGGTCACTGCCTTTGCTATGGAGCTGCGTATTTCGTGGCACGAATTTGGCGGCGCTCGCATTGCTGACGAGCCTGTGCCTTTAATCAAACTATTATAATCAAACTATTATAAATGTTGTTTTTGTATGATTGGATTGCGTCTAGAAAAAAAAACCTTTGTATTTTGATGTGGATAAGAAAATAAGATTTGAAAAGTTGGACCATCATTGGCGTTCCGTCGCGACTCAGTTTGTGTTCGAATGTTTAGCGACATTAAAATCTACCGTAGATTTGTCATAGCGCCCTCATTAAGAAAAGGATTTTGGTTGCGCATGCGTGTGAAGAGAACTGACTGGTTGCAAGGCGACACGTGAACAGGAATGTTCGTCTTCGTAGACTACTCGGTACGTATAAGGTGGTCGTGTGCGGTTTGGGTATCGGGAACCAGTTTAACGTGATTGCGTGCGTGGTAAGTTGGTTTTGTGAAAACGTTGTAAATATTGGCACATTTTAGGGCAGTTAATGGCGAAATTTGGAAAGAAATCATTCAGATTGGATTATTAAGGTGCGAAAGATAGGCCTATTCGGTGTTGGTGTTATTGGAAGGAGATGTGGAAAATGAACATACATTTCAATTTTTTGTGTGTAATGACTAATGTGGACGGCAGGTCGCTATTTCAGTACTAGTAGGTAGTACTACACTGTACTAGTACTAGTAGTAGTACTAGTACTACATGTAGGCCTAATTGAATTTGACATGACATGTCGCGGCGCGTGCGTCCTGCCCGCGTGAAAACAAAACAAGCTGAACGTACATCGTGCACGTTACTGGCAACAAACATGGCGGAAAGCACTGCATTGTGACGTTGCATGACATCACATATTCGCAAGCCCTATAGGCCTATCATGAAAAGCTAAAAATACAAGAGGGCGCTGTTTCGTAAAGCTTAAAATTGGGCTAAGTGAAATATTTTACGTATATATTGAACAAAGATGTGAAGGAAATTACGTTCTGCGATAAACAGATAATGTAATGTTTAGAACTACTGCCCACTTTGACTAGCCCTACAAAAAGGGCTGTAAATAGCTCGCTTTTCAAATCTGACTTATTACTGTCGCTATTATAGCCGTACTACGAGGCTGTATGGAAATGCCAAGTGTCAAACTGCTGAAATCTGGGAAAGTTTCACAACAAATATCGTCCGAAGCACATCAGACCAGAGCACTTTCACATACCGGTACATCATTGCAGTCTTGAGAGTCTAGTGTTTTATAAAATAACGGTAAAGCTTATCGAATTGTCAATTTGGCCATCTACGGTGTCTTGAAACATTGATTGGACAAAATTCGGACAATGTTCTGACCTGCATGCCCTGTGTGCCACCATTTTAGCTAATATAGGCCTACTGGACGATGGTCATGATGGTGGCGCTTCTCGATCATGAGAAGTGAAGGAGCGCGGCTGTGCAATATGCATAATTCATATTGATGTTCCATGTGTTTATCCAACCTGGCAAGTACATCATGCGTGCAGTGCAGTTATGGCCAATTTTGTGATGTACTTGCCAGCTGGGATAAACACATGCGACATCAATATGAATTATGCATATTGCACAGCTAGCCGGGCTCCTTGACGTCTCATGATCGAGTTAGAAGTGCCATTATCGTCCAGCATATCAGCTAAAATGGCGGCGCACAGGGCATGCAGGTCAGAATGTTGTCTGAATTTTGTCCAATATTTCAAGATGCCGTAGATGGCCAAATTGATGATTCCGTAAGCTTTACTGTTATTTTCTGAAATAGTAGACTCTCAGAATTGCAATGATGTATGTGAAAGTGGTCTGGTCTGATGTGCTTCAGACGATATTTGTAGTGAAACTTTCTCGGATTTCGGCAGTTAGACACTTGGCATTTCTGTACAGCCTCAAAACTGCCCAGTTGCATTTTTGACTTAGTTTTGTCAGAAATGTTAGCTTTTTTGTAGAAAAATCATATTATCCTTCAAAAATTGCATTCACTTGGCATGGTTAGTGCACAAGATAACCATTTAAAGGTACATCCTCATCAGCAATGCGCGCAGGCTAATTTCGTGCCACGAAATACGCAGCTCCATAGCATAGCAAAGGCATGAAGCTGCATATTCCGCTGCATGAATTTGGCGCGCGCACATTGCTGACAAGCCTGTGCCTTTAACATGTGTGTACAGTGCTGTGGACTAATTAGGATAACCTGCTATGCTTGGACAATTATATCTCTAAAAGTAATGGGCTACAGAGATACACTTTATATGTACCGGTATATCATTTTAAAGGTCTTGAAATGGCTTTCATTGTATAAAATTACATCAAAATTGTATCTTGTACCACAAAAAAGTTGTGAATTTATAACCTTTGACCTTGATTTGCACAAATGCGTATTTGTCAAAATGTGTAATTTTTTTTTATTTGTTAGCTTAAAATGTAAGGAACTTTTTCAGAAAGATTTGAGATGGGTAATCTTAGTTTTTGAGTTACGATAATTTAAATAATAAATAACATGTAAATGCCATGTACAGCATGTATACAGAACATGTTAAGTTGGTTCAATAGACCTTTATTACGGTGTGTCCATCTTTGTCTTGTTCCCCACTGCATAGTATGCATGTGTACATGTCTGCGCAATAGTGCGTGCAGTCTTCCGTTATTGTTTTGAGAGAATCACTGTCTGCACTGCATTTTCTTGATCGCACCTTGCGCATGTCATTGTGATGCACACAATGAACATTTTCAACATGGGGCCAAACTATTTTATTTTGGCAAGCCTCACTTTCGTTACGATCATTTTAATATGGAAAAAGGGAAGATGGCCGTGCCGTGATAAAGGTCTATAAGTTGATTTGCACCCATGGGGTAGAGGAAACTGTATAATCCTATTCATATCCGAGTGCAAAATTGCTTGGATTTTGGTACATAAAGAGTGTGAGTGAGATTGTTTCAGATTAAGGACCGTGTGTGTACTAAGTGTGTACAAACTTGGCCCCAGACTGACTCGGTCTCCATTGCCCCGTGTACAAACTCGGACCCAGACTGACTCAGCCCCTCTTTCCTTGTGTACAAACTCAGACCCAGATTGACTCGGCCCTAATTGCTTTAGGAGCCAGTGGCTTTTTATTTTATTTTTCTCCGTTCAGCGAAACCTTTATTATGAAATATGTTGGCAGATTAGCGTACAAATTGGAAAATACAGTATGCACATATATAGTGTTGCACAATATTTTGAAACAAGAAGATAAACCAATTCCAAATGAGAATAGCAATTTGCACTTCGTAGTGGTTTATATGGCTGAACATAAAACTAAGTCCAAGACCACTGGATTTTTCCGAATTAGAAATCCGGTTCGGATAAATTGTCACATCGATTTTTGTTTAAGTGTCAATAATTGCGAATTTTGATGATTTCTTTTTAAGATTAATTTAGTTTATTTTGGAAAGACTTTCATAATAATGTGTGGGTCTATTTTGAACCCAAAATAGCCTAACGAAGCCTGTGTGTTCCTTTAAGGCTATGAGTGGACAATTTATGTAAAAGTGTCATTTGGACGTGCTTTGTCACAGTTGAGTACTGGAGATATGATAGACAATTAAAGATTCCAGCCTGGTGATAAAATAGAGTGATTAGTATGTACTTTAAGAAGAAATACAATGTAGGCATTCACCAATTTAGACAAAAGATGTAAAGAAGCTAATCTACAGATAGAGGAAATCAGACCTTTTTTAAAACATGTTCACTTACCGGTATCAAGAAATCTTCATTTGTTAAAGGTTATACATTTCTCTGTTTGTTTGTGGCACGAGATACAATGTTGGTATTATTAAATGAATGCTATTTCTAGAAGTTTAAAATGATATAAAATTTATATCTGTTGGTACTTCAATTGTGGAATTATGGATGTCCAAATATAGCAGGTCATGCTAATTAGTTAAGTTTGTTCTATGGTAAGTGAACAAATAATTGACCAAATGACAATTTTCGTTCTAGGGGTTTGTCAAAGAGTTCAATCACCACACCAAATTTCATTTCAATCTGTGACATTCAGGCCTGGCAGTGTGTCAAAATAACATGGAATGAATCTTGTGTATGATATAACAGCTGAAATGCATTTGTTTGTAGAAATTTGAAATGGCACTTTTGGCTTAAAATTTGCATTTGTATTTGATTGTATTTTAGAAATCTGATGCCAAATATGATTGCGACTGTTGCTGTTGAAGGAGGGAGAGTTGTACTTGGAGATAACACTGAACATGGGGAAACCTGTGAACAGTCTATACTTGGAGATAACACTGAACATGGGGAAACCTGTGAACAGTCTATACTTGGAGATAACACTGAACATGGGGAAACCTGTGAACAGTCTATACTTGGAGATAACACTGAACATGGGGAAACCTGTGAACAGTCTATACTTGGAGATAACACTGAACATGGGGAAACCTGTGAACAGTCTATACTTGGAGATAACACTGAACATGGGGAAACCTGTGAACAGTCTATACTTGGAGATAACACTGAACATGGGGAAACCCTTGAACAGTCTATACTTGGAGATAACACTGAACATGGGGAAACCTGTGAACAGTCTATACTTGGAGATAACACTGAACATGGGGAAACCTGTGAACAGTCTATACTTGGAGATAACACTGAACATGGGGAAACCTTTGAACAGTCTATACTTGGAGATAACACTGAACATGGGGAAACCTGTGAACAGTCTATACTTGGAGATAACACTGAACATGGGGAAACCTGTGAACAGTCTATACTTGGAGATAACATTGAACATGGGGAAACCTGTGAACAGTCTATACTTGGAGATAACACTGAACATGTTGAAACCTGTGAACAGTCTGTACTTGGAGATAACATTGAACATGGGGAAACCTGTGAACAGTCTGTACTTGGAGATAACACTGAACATGGGGAAACCTGTGAACAGTCTGTACTTGGAGATAACACTGAACATGGGGAAACTTGTGAACAGTCCATACTTGGAGATAACAGTGAACAAAGGATAAAGGCTAAACACATGGATATAACTGAGATTAGTAATCTTGGAGAAAAACCAGAAGAGATAATTGCAGAAGATAGGAAAGGCAAGTGTACAGATGATATGCAAAACATTAAGATAGATTTGAGGAATAACATAAGCAGAAGCAAAGTTGAAATAAATCATAGAGTGATGCAGCTTAATGACATTGAAGTAAGACTACAGTGTTTGGAGTGTGAATTGAAAGATAGACAGAAAAACTTGTATGAAAGAGACAGAAGGCTACAGTGTAAGCAAAGGAAACGAAAGTCATACAACAGGAGGAAAGAACGTAAACTTAAGAGCAGGTACATGGACATGTGTTTTGAAAGTAAAGAAGCAGGTTCAACACAGTATGAGAAGCAACGGAAACAAATTTACTCTGGTACTAAAAGAAGTTTGAGTAAAGTACTTAAGCATGTGGACTTAAACAATGGGAAGAAAAGGAGTAAGAAAAACTGTGGACAAATAAGTTGGGGAAAAAAGAAAGAGATAGAAATAAATGCTAAAGAAAAAAAATTGCTTGAAAAAGAGAAAAACCTGGACATACTGAAAAGTAAATTGAATGACTTTGAAGTTGATTTGATGATACGAGAACAGAAAGGGACTGTAAGTAAAGGACATTGCAGAAACAAGGCATCACCATACAAGTACGTGGGTTGTCAAGGAAAAAGCAAGAGAAATGGGAAGTCTGTGGGTTGTCAAGGAAAACTCAAGAGAAATGAGAAAGTTGGTGTAGTGAGAAGAGACAAAAAGTGCAAAATATCAAAACCTGGAAAGGACAAAACAGTTGTGACATACAACAGAAAGAGAAACGGTCGTATTATACAGGAACAAGTGAGCAAGGAAGATAAAAAGATTCATGAAAAAGCACAGAAATACATCTGTCACCGCACTAAAAGAATTTTGAGTAAACTTGTAAAGAAACTAAAGGGAGGTAAGAAACAAACATTAAAGGGTGTCAGTGTCCCCAAGAAATGTGGAGGTGGAAAGCCCAAGATGAAGTGTAAACAAAATGAATCTAAATTGGAGGACACCAACATTGAACAGTTTGATAATGTGTGTTGGCTTTGTGAGAATACTGACAGACATGAAACGGGTAGAAGGCAAATAAGATGTAACAAGTGTCTTGTGGTATTTCATTTATCATGCACAAAGTTCATGAAGATGGAGCCATATTTGATTGATAAGAGAGTGTCATGGGTTTGTTGTAACTGCGGACAATCTAACTACAGTGACAGTTTGTTTTATGACATTGGTATTCCTACAGATAAAAATCTATATGAATGGACAAGACAGGATACAGTACAAGAATGTTCCAGTGCAGTTGAAGAACAACTGAAAGTCTTTGACAAGGTGAGAGAGGTTTTCAAGAAATCGCAGAAGCATGAACGTTGTACAGAATGTAGCAATGCATTGTACCAGCAGAAACAAACTGGTGGTTATTTTTTGAGGAAAAGAAAATCGACTACGGTAGTTGATGCAGCTAAATCAAACGGAATATCTAAAAAGACAAAGAGAGCAAGCAAACTTGAAACAAAGAGTAATGATTCAAATGCTAGTGAGAGCATTAGTAAACAACAAAGACAAACAGTGAAGAGAAAAGAGAGTACTGATATGGAAGCTGATAAACAACTGTCTGAAAAGGTCAGCAGTTATTAAAAAGAGGAAGGTGGAAGTAGAAGAGAAGAACATACATGTAGACATTGATACTGATCAGCAAGCAGAACAAAATGAGGCAAATTCAAGTAATACATGTGGAATGCAACATCGATCATGCCAAAGCACTGATAAAATGGACTCAAAAATGCATACTATGTACATGAGTACACCATGCTCAGCTGTGGAATATGTTACTATACAGGGAAATTATCACCAGGGTCATGCAAAGTTTGGTTTGAATAGCGGAAAGCAATGTGTTGCTAATAGTTTGTGTTCAATGATGTACAGTCAAGTAAAGGAATTGAAAAGGTGGACATGCCATGATATGGATTTGGTACTGAATACTGGTGATGAGTTGTATGGCCATTTGTCACAAAGCTCTACTATGCACAATGATTTTTTGTTAATCAATGAATTGCCAAATGAACTGTGTGTGTTCAATCATCATTTTAGCTTGATTTACCATGAGTCTGTCTGTGGTACTTTTGGAATGAACTTAAGTTTATTGGAATTTAATATGATAACATTGAATGATGCACTTGAGCAAACACTACAACAATACAATGCCTGCTTCATATGTTTCAAAGGAAATACATTTGCTGCTATTGCTCAAAGTGGTATGTATTATATATTTGATTCCCATTCCAGAGATCATAACGGTTGCCAAGTAAGTGAAGGCAGGAGCTTGATAAAAAGTGCAGCAACCTTGCAAGATGTATACAGGTATTGTACTGATTTGGGTAGATCAATGAATGTAACTGACAATGATCAGTTTGAAATTACAGGTGTTATGATGGGAAAAATAAATGAGACAAGAGAAGGTGAAGTGAATGTACATGACAATAAGGAAAACCAAAGAAGCAAACAAGATAGAGATTTTAAAAATCAAAAAGTTAAGGATTTTACAGATAATAATGTGTCAATAAATACTGGGGATGTTGAATGTGTAAATGAAGGTAGTGATATTGAAATGATGGAAGTACCTGAAATGACTAGTTTTAAGTTTGTTCCATTAAGACATGAACATAAGTTTGCATTAAGTACAAAAGTTGGAATTGCTCACATTACTTCAAAAGTCGATGAAATACCTCGGCAGTGTAACCATATGGGTCAGCCAGCTTGTACAAAGAACATCAGAGGTGATGGAAATTGTTTTTTCAGAGCTGTTTCCTATGCTATATCTGGATCTGAACGGAATCATATGAGACTACGATTGGCTGCTGTGAATCACCTTTTGAAATATGAGGACCAATACAAGTCTTTCTTGCCTGAAGGATTCAGTAATGTTGAAGAGTATGTTTTAAAGAGGAAAGTTATGTGTTCTGGTGTCTGGGCAACAGAGATTGAAATTATGTCATTGGCACATTTTTTGGGAACAGACATATATACATACAGCAATAGATGGTTGATATTTTCAGGAAAAGTGAGTGAAGTGGGTACTGTGACATCTGATGCAGGAATTTACCTGATGCATACGGAGCAGATACATTATGATGTGGTGTTATCAGTTAATGAGTTAATTAGTAATAACTGCAATGCTTTGATTGAACCAATCCTGGACAATGGTGAGTGCTCCAAAGAAAATAATTCCCATAAAGCAGGGCAAGAGAGTGTGAGTGATATTGGTGCATGTAACAGTTACAATGTGAAGTCGGATGTACGAAGTGTAATTAAAGACATTGCAGTTGGAAAAGGGGTAATTAAAAAGAGAAAGTGTCGTCACAATTTGCGTTCAAAGAGAAATATTGACAGAGAAAGAAAAAAACAGAAAAATCAACATGAAGCAAATGTGTCAAATTTGTCGGGGTGCGTTGATGAGGATGATGTGAAGAGCACTGCAAAGAAATTATATGATAAACTCAATTATCATGGAAATCCTGTTTTAAAAAAACAGAAAAGTGACAGTGTCATGATTAAATATCATACAAATGTTGATTATAAAACTAAAACAATTATGACACAGAAAGATAAATATCATAAAGATGCAAATTACAAGAGCAAAAAAATTCAGACTTTAAAAGATAAATATCACCAAGATGCAAATTACAAGACCGAACAAATGCAGAAACGGAAAGATAAATATCATGGAGATGCAAATTACAAGAGCAAAAAAATTCAGACTTTAAAAGATAAATATCACCAAGATGCAAATTACAAGACCGAACAAATGCAGAAACAGAAAGATAAATATCATGGAGATGCAAATTACAAGATCAAAAAAATCCAAAGTGTAAAAGCTAAATATCATGGAGACGCAAAATACAAAAGACAGGTAATTGAAACACAAAAAGGAAAGTATCATGGAGATGTAAATTACAAAAGACAGGTAATTGAAACACAAAAAGGAAAGTATCATGGAGATGTAAATTACAAAAGACAGGTAATTGAAACACAAAAAGGAAAGTATCATGGAGATGTAAATTACAAAAGACACGTAATTGAAACACAAAAAGGAAAGTATCATGGAGATGTAAATTACAAAAGACACGTAATTGAAAGACAAAAAGGAAAGTATCATGGAGATGTAAATTACAAAAGACACGTAATTGAAAGACAAAAAGGAAAGTATCATGGAAATGTAAATTACAAAAGACACGTAATTGAAAGACAAAAAGGAAAGTATCATGGAGATGATCAGTATTTACATGAATGTAATGAAGATTGTAATATGCCATGTGCTTTGGCTACATCAAACAGAGGAACATTGTGGATTTGCTATACATGTCATAGAAAACTAATTGCTAACAGAGTACCAGCAGAAGCATGTATGAATACTCTAAGTTTGATAGACATTCCAGAAGAGTTGCAGAGACTGAATAGTTTAGAACAACATTTAATTGCAAGGAATATCGCATTCATGAAAATTGTAAATCGTCCAAAGGGTGGTCAAAAAGGAATTTATGGACCTTGTGTTTGTGTACCATCAAATACCATGGAGACAGTACAAAGACTACCTAGATGTGCAAATGAGAATGACATGATACGGATCAAACTGAAACGAAAACTGTCATACAAAGGTTACCATGAGTATCAATATGTGAATAGATGGCATGTAGAACAAGCTTTGTTTTATTTAAAAACTAATAATAAATGGTATCATGATATTGAAATAGAAGAAGATTGGGCAAATCATGTACCAGAATGTTTGAATGACGAAGAGGAAGAGGTTGAAAATAACATTGAAGTAAACAATGAAGAAGATACAAGCATTAAAACTGAGGATGAAAGTGATGTTGAGGATGATGATGAGGACCGATTGCGTGGGGTACAACTTGACACTTGTCTGCAACCAGCAAATATAGGGCAAGAAGTTCTTGATCAGTATTTTGATGAAATATTCTGTGTTGCTCCGTGTGAAGGTAATAATCCTGTAAGATTATTAATGGAAGAAGGGAATGAGGCAAAGTGTTTTCCAATATTATTTCCAACTGGAACACCAATATTTAAGGACAAACGGAATGTCAGGATAACACTCAGTAGATATTTACATAATCGATTGATGAATGCTGATCACAGATTTGCTCAAAATACAGACTACATATTTTATGCTCAATATCTGTCAGAAATACAACAAGTCATGTCTAGTGTCTCTATTGCTTTGCGCAAAGGAACTGCTAAAACTCGGGAAGGGAAGAATATAACATCAGCAATGCTTAACAATAAAGACAAACTCAGAGATATGCTGAAATCTGATAAAGGATATAAGTTTTTGAAGCCTATAAGAGGCACACCACCATACTGGCAATGTGCTCATAGAGATGTGTTAGCAATGATTACACAACTTGGACTTCCCACATGGTTCTGTTCATTCTCCTCTGCTGATATGAGATGGTCTGAAGTAATTGGTATAATAATGAAACAACAGGGAGACATTAGAAATTTTGATGAATTGGACTGGAATGACAAATGTATGTTACTGAGGAGCAATCCTGTTACAGCAGCTCGAATGTTTGATAAGAGATTTCATGTGTTTTTGAAGGAAGTGATAATGTCAGAAGCTCAACCAATTGGCAAAGTGAAAGATTATTTTTATCGAGTTGAATTCCAACAAAGAGGGTCACCGCATACGCATTGTTTATTTTGGATTGAAGATGCTCCTAAACTGGACACTGATTCTGATGAAGATGTCATTGCCTTTATAGACAAATATATCTCCTGTAATTTGCCTTCTAAAGATGAGGATGAAGAATTACATGAAATTATCAATAATGTACAGGTACATAGTAAAAAACATTCAAAAAGTTGTAAAAAGAAGGGTACTGAATGTAGGTTTAACTTTCCAAGACCACCATCTGAGAGAACTTTTATAATCAGACGTGTTGAACCAACTACTGCCGAGACAAATGATTTTAGTGCTGATGATAGTGACATTGATAGCATGAGTCAGATATCAGATTTGGATGAACTTTATAATGATGTTATTAGTAAAGCTCAAGCAGAGGAATTATTAAAGAGTATTTGGAATGAGGTACAAAATCAAGAGAAACAGTATACGTCTACTGAAGAACTGTTCACTGCTGCCGGGATCACTCAAACAGAATTTGAAAAGGCTAATGAGGTATTGACTAAAAAACTTAGCATTGTGTTAAAGCGTAATCCCCGAGATGTCTGGGTAAATCAATACAATTCTAACTTGATACGAGCATGGAATGCAAATTTAGATATTCAGTACATAACGGACATTTTTGGATGCGTGGCATATGTTGCATCGTACATGTCAAAAGCAGAACGTGAGATGGGAATGCTGTTGAGTAATGTTTCTAGTGAAGCACAGAAAGGAAATCTTGATGCAAAGCAAAGCATGAAGGAAGTTGGCTATGCATACTTGCAGAATCGTGAAGTGTCGGCTCAAGAGGCAGTGTATCGTGTGTGTAACTTAAGGTTAAAGGAATGCTCAAGAAAAGTAGAATTTATACCCGTTGGAGAAAATCCAGTAAGAATGAGCTTACCTCTAAAGTTAATTCAAAATAAGTCAGAAGCTGATGATGAAGACATCTGGCTCCACAGTAAGATTGATAGATATAAAGCAAGGCCACAGTCGCATGATTTTGATGAAATGTGTCTGGCTTCATTTTGTTCAAATTACAGAATTTTATATAGTACAGAAGCACTAAAAGCTCAAAAAGGAAAAGTTAATTCCAATATTCATGAATTACAGAATGGTTTAGGATATATACGAAAACGTACTCGGACTCGATATGCAGTGATTAAATATCCCAGATTTTCCATTTCAAAGACTTCAGAGAAATACTATCAAAGTATCTTGCAGCTTTTCTTGCCTTATCGTATTGATGCACAATTAAAACCTTTGCACTTTGAAACGTTTGAAGAATTCTATAACATTGCAAGTGTCAAACTTCATGAGTGTGATGATCGTACACAACGTGTAAGCTTAATTGTGGATACTAATCGTCAAAAATTTGAAGCTAACATAGAATCTATGGAAGATGTTGAACAGTACTTGCACAAGTTTGGACCACAGGAGGATGCATGGGCTTTAATTTCACCAGAGGTTGAATCAGAGAGAATTGAATGTGAAAATGAAAGAGGTCCAGTAAATGAAGGCAGTGAGGATGAGTATGATATTCCTGACCTAAAACGTAATGATAAAGAAGAGACAGGGCAAGGTATTGAATACCGTTCACGCAGAATAGCTGTGAATGAAGCTACGTGTTTAATGCGAATGTTAAATGTCAAACAAAAAGAAGTTTTCTACAAGATCAGAAAGTGGTGTTTAGATAAAGTAAACGGGAAAAGGCCTGAACCTTTCCATGTATTTGTAACGGGAGGAGCAGGTACAGGCAAGAGTCATTTGATTAAGTGTATTTACAGTGAAGCTGTGCGTATACTTGGGCGATCAACCCATAATCCAGATGATGTCACAGTGTTACTAACTGCTCCCACTGGTGTTGCTGCACACAATATTCATGGTTTAACCCTGCATAGTGCTTTGTCAATTGGGACTAGCGTATCACTACCTTATCAACCACTTGGTGATGAGAAAATGAGTACTTTGCGTAATGAATTAGGTCAGTTACAAATTCTAATCGTAGATGAAATTTCAATGGTTGATCAAAAGATGCTGTGTTACATACATGGGCGACTTCGACAAATCAAACAAACAAGATTTCAAGATCCTTTTGGTAAAGTGAGTGTGATTGCAGTTGGCGATTTTTATCAATTGCCTCCTGTAAAAGGAAAATCGTTACATCATAACACTGTTGAATCAGGATTGTGGCATGATAATTTCAAAAAAGTAGGACTGACAGAAATCATGAGACAAAAAGATCAGAAATTTACAGAAGTTCTAAATGAATTGAGGGTGAAAGTGAAGAAAGATAATTTAAATGATGAGACTATTGCAATTTTGCAAAGTCGTGAAACTGGGGAAGACTGTTTTGATGCTATTCATATTTATCCAACAAATAAACAGGTTGACAACTACAATGTTAAAGTTTTACATAAGACATGTGAAAACTGTATTTGTATAGAAGCAAAAGATTTTGAGAAAGATGGCAGTGGCCGATTGAAGCTAAAAGAAAAACCTCTGAAATCAAATCGTGGCAGTCTTTGCAGATCATTGTGGCTTGCTGTCGGTGCTAGAGTTATGTTGACAAAAAATATTGATGTGTCAGATGGATTAGTAAATGGTGCATTTGGAATTGTTAATCATATTGAAATGTTGCCTGATCAATTGGATGCTGAATATATCAAAGTAAGATTTGATAATGAAAATGTAGGCTCAAAACTGAAGAGACAGGTGGTGGCATTAAATGATACTGATTCGGTTTTAATTAAGATGCAAGAAGAATCTATTGGCAAGAAATGCACAAGGAGACAATTTCCCCTGAAACTTGCATGGGCATGTACAGTACATAAAGTACAAGGTATGACAGTGAGTAAAGCAGTAGTATGTCTGAATCGTACATTTGCAGCAGGTCAAGCATATGTTGGTTTAAGTCGTGTAACATCATTAAATGGACTTGTTATTGAGGGGTTTGATCCTAAATATGTGTATTGTGATAGATCAGTTACTGAAGCTTTGGATATCATGCCTGCATTTGTTACTAGTACTTTGCAGCGAAATATAACAGATAGAATGACTAATGCATGTACTGTAGTAACCCTTCATAATGTACAAGGCTTAAGAGCACACGTTTTAGACATGGAATCCCAATGTGAAATAATGCAGTCTGATTTTATTTGCCTAACAGAGACATGGGTTGAATCTGAACAAGTAGATCAGTACGACATAGAAAATTTCAAGTGCTATCATCAAGTAAGAGGTATGTCATATAATGCGTCCATGAAACATTTGCAGGAACAGAGTCATGGTGGTGTTGCAGTGTATGGCAAGAAAAGCAGGTCTTTTAGTAGATTGAATATACCAGTACAGAATGTTGAATATATTGCATTTCATATAATTTCTAACATATCAATTGTAATTGTTGTCATTTATCGACCATCATCATATGGCATTCAGGA
This sequence comes from Henricia sp. BOLD:AAB3569, assembly GCA_037783545.1. NCBI lineage: Eukaryota > Metazoa > Echinodermata > Asteroidea > Spinulosida > Echinasteridae > Henricia > Henricia sp. BOLD:AAB3569. The sequence continues at coordinate 84,173 of JBBELK010000433.1, forward strand.
TTTCGTTAACAATTTGATCAAGTTGGTTAGTGAAATAAATAAGATCAGCAACAGATGCATTGTTATAGGTGATTTCAATGACAATATCATTGATAGGGAATCGTCAATTGAAAAAGCAATGAAAGAGCAAGGATATACACAGTATCTAAAAGAGGCAACTACAGAGAATGGAACACTAATAGATCATGTTTATGTACGGGGTTTGACTGATGTTGAAACATCTGTAATACCTACATATTATAGTTACCATGAAAGTGTTCAAATTCGTTTCTAATCATCTACATGTTTTTACATAGTTGTTTCATGAAGTAAATGTATGTACATGTATGGTACAGGTTCTTGAATGAAGACTACTGCTCAGCAGAAAACTGTGATCGAGTACAGTTTCAGGAAAGGATTTGCAAAATGTCAGGATTTCGTGCACACTTTGACAACACCACTAGAGTCAATCTTTTACCTTGCAATGCAAGATGGAGCAACAAATATCAAAGTTGAAGCAATATGTGCTCACGATAATAATCTCAAGTCTTTGATATTTTTGAAGAACTTTAAATAAAAAAGATAGCCAAGAAGAGATACGTGTACAAGTGAAGAAAACACCCAAGATGAGGAATGCATGAGTTTCAAAAAGAAACTTTTGTTAAACATGTTATTGATCTTGAAGCTTTGTTGGCAGTTTTACAAATGAATGGCTTAAAAAGTTAATGACATCATACTAACAACGACATGTTTAGAAGTTACTCATCAGAGGGATTAAAATAACGATAAGCTTAATATTATTTATAAAGTGCAACTGGTCCACAGTGTGTATAAGAAATTACTGACATTTATATTTTATAATTTAGTTGATTTTACAGTATACATGTATGATTTTGTTTTTATTTACTAGCTCAAGATAACCATATTCCTGCTTCTACTGAGGAATAACAACCCAAAGACCAGAATTATCACAGAAAACCCCGCCGCTCCAGCTCATCAACATGGACATCAAAAAGATGATCTCAAAATGAATTGAACTGGAAATTGTCTTTAGTAGCTGCCATAACTGCGTCAACCAAGTGAGCTCATGCCATTTCATCTCCAGTTTGTATTGGCTGGGGATTGATTGTCTTTAATACCTGTTGGGGAGAAAGTGACTCACCTGAGCTCATGCCATTACATCCACTATGAACATCTAACAATGGAAATTGGGCACACACCATTGTTACCAACAATGGGGTCACAATGAACATGTACATGTTTTTGCTCATAGTGATCTCCAGCTTGTATTACTGGGAATTGTCTTCAGTATATGCCATGGACTACATCCTTCACCTGAGCTCATGAATGCCATTTTATCTCCAGCTTCTATTGTCTGGGGATTGTCTTCAGTACCTGCCATGGACTATGCCATTCATCTCAGCTCATGCTCTTCCCATGGTTGCCGTTTCATCTTCAGCTTGTATTGGCTAGGGATTGTCTGAAATACCTGCCATGAATTACGCCATTCATCTGAGCTCATGCCCTTTCATCTTCAGCTTGTATTGGCTGGGGTTGTCTGAAATACCTGCCATGGATTACGCCAGTCATCTGAGCTCATGCCCTTTCATCTTCAGCTTGTATTGGCTGGGGATTGTCTTCAGTACCTGCCATGGACTATGCCATTCATCTGAGCTGATGCCATTTCATCTCCAGCTTGTATTGGCTGGGGGTTGTCTTCAGTACCTGCCATGGACTATGCCATTCATCTGAGCTGATGCCATTTCATCTCCAGCTTGTATTGGCTGGGGGTTGTCTTCAGTACCTGCCATGGACTATGCCATTCATCTGAGCTCATGCCATTTCATCTTCAGCTTGTATTGGCTGGGGATTGTCTTCAGTACCTGCCATGGACTATGCCATTCATCTGAGCTGATGCCATTTCATCTCCAGCTTGTATTGGCTGGGGGTTGTCTTCAGTACCTGCCATGGACTATGCCATTCATCTGAGCTCATGTAATTTCATCTCCAGCTTGTATTGGCTTGAGATTGTCTTCAGTACCTGCCATGGACTATATGCCATTCATCTGAGCTCATGCCATTTTATCTCCAGCTTGTATTGGCTGGGGATTGTCTTCAGTACATGTCAAGGACTACAATACGCCATTCACGATGTTTTTACTGGTATTTATCTTGAAGACCTATCATAGACTTGTATTGCCTGACAATTATGTTGAGGATTATTCATGGACGACAGTGTATGCAAGGGCACCTCATTTATGAACATTCTGAAATGTTATTTATTAGTGCTTTTAATGATGTAAGTGATATACAAACATAGTACTCCACATGTGCATGCTATGGCATAATAATCTGTTGCATCAAACTCAAATTGCTGTGCTAGATAGCTGGAATGTAGGTTCAAATCTTGGCCACAGCCAATGGTGGCTGTTGAGCAAGTCTTTTTTATTATTGCTTAAATTAACAAAGATGTAACTTGATTGTCTTGAAAACAATTGGTTACCACTCCCAGTCCCATTCATATCGTAAAGAGACTGGTATAAATCCGGTTTTGTTTCGGTGGGTGGGTGTGTGTGTGTGTGTGTGTGAAAGAGAGGCACATGTCTTTGTTTTAATGGGCATGCAATATACGTAACAAATTGCAATCAAGTAACAAAACAACCTTTTTATACTTTCCATGTTAAAATATAAACAATATGTAAAATAGTAACTGCTTTATTCACTCCAAAGGCTTCACTCCATTTATGCCCAGATCTGTACTGACAGTCAATGAAAACGCATCACCTTTAATATTTGAAAATAGTTTAATGGAACGTGTAAAGAAAGAAAAAAACACAAAAACATTGAAGTGTAAAATTCACTGGTTTCAATACTCAGACTATTGTGCCTAGACTTAATGAATACAGTGGAATGCATTATACTTCACAAATTGCCAAGATACCGGTGATGCTTTTTTATTGACTGTCGGTATATTTATTCATAATACCTGTAACGTAATTAGACAGTTCACACTTTTTAATAAGACAAAAGTTCTTGTCATTTATATCAAGTCAAAGCAAAGTCAAGTGCATTGGTGTGTTTTTTAAGGCTATGTCACAGGTGGGACAAAAAAGCACCCAAAACTCATGCGAGAAATTAAGAAAAGCTCTTTGCAATTAATTTCCGTTTCTTTTTGATTTTTTATTACTTGTAAATGTATTACTAGAATTCGTAAGACTAACAGCACTTTGAACCTCAAAATATCAATGCTTTTCTAAAGAGCTCGTTGTGTGCAAAGTAATTATGTTATAATACGTACATTGTACTACTAGATTTTTCTCTCATCCCAAGTTTGGTTATTTCCTTTCACTTGTGATTAGGCACCATATTGAGATACGGTGTTATAGCCAAGCGGTCTAGTGCGTCAAACTCAAGTTCCTGTGCCAGTACTAGAATATGGGTTCGATTCCAGGCCGTGACGGGTTGTGGCACTTGTGCTCTTTAGCAAGGCACTTAATCACACTTGTTCCGTCCTTCGGAAGGAATGTAAAGCCGTTGGTCCAGTGTGTTTCGGTAACGCACTTTAAAGATCCCAGAACATTCTTTCGTCAAGAACAAGCGGAGGGATTTCCCGGTGTTTCCCGGTGTTTCTGGCTGTTTCTAATTCAACTTGGAAGTTGATAGTTATTCGAATATCTACATGTACATGTATGTAATTGATCCCATTCCTGTGATTGGCGGTCCTTCCGCTGTTGGATGTGGTGAATAAATAAATAAATAAATAAATAACAACAAAATACTGGACGTTGTGTTCACGTACTACTCGACTATATTGATTATCATTGCAATTAATCTCATCTGTGAATATTAAATAAGCATACATGTATTTGTTTAATAAGATTGAGTTAAAGGGCCTGTGACATGCTAAACAACTTTGTGCCTAAGCTTTGCTTCATAATGACGGATTACTTGTTCAGCAAGACATACTATTGTTCGTTTGGATGTAAAATCAATAAAAGCTGGCCTTTTTCAACTTTGAAGATTTCATTGCAATAAATCACAGACAGAGGGCGCTGTTTTGAGTGCATCACATAAGGAAGACAGAAGGGAAAAGTTAAGAAAAAACAAGACTTCAAGTTGGACTTGTGGCAAATTGCTGCAGTTTTTACCCCCAGTTTTGTCATGGCATACAGCAGGCAACATGTAAAACAAACTCAAACAGCCATGGATTACAAAAGTTTCAGGAAAATTGAGAAAACAAGTGGAATCTTTTGTGCACGGTTGAATGTGATTTTCCTGTGTTTGCCTCTTGTGACATCGTGACCTTGTTCATGAATATGCATATTCATTAGCATAAAAACTAAAAACCTTTGTTTTAACCCCCAAAGCTAGCACCGTTGTTAATTTATGGTATCTTCGGCAACTAAGGCCCTTTTATAAGTGGGAGGAAACCCCTAGGGGAAAACCCACGCGGTCAAGTTGGGACTGCAAACCCAATCCACATACACGCCCCGGATTTGAACCCGGGACGCCAGAGGTAAAAGGCGAGGAAAGAACCGCTACGCCAACCCGACCGCCCCCTGAAGCGTGTAGACTCTGCTCAAGCATAAGTCACCAAAATCGTCAAATTCACGAGGCCTTGACAAAAGGCTACCTTTGGGCCTATGCCTGTATCTATTTTTTTTTTAAGATTCAGCTTGGTTTCATCATCCTGAGATATCAGGGAATTTCCACTCTGCAAAGCGACGTAACAATACCCTGAGGAAATACACGCGAATCTGTGGAGCGAGCCGGATGTTGTCTTGAGCCAACTCACGCCCGAGCATTTTGATGTAATTTAATCAATTCGGTCATGTTATGCCGAAAAGAAACAATTTCTATACTTTCCAGAAATTATATTTGGTTCCGTTCCTTATGACTGTCCCATTTCTACCAAACTTTCAAACGACGAACTTTATTTACTCCGCAGTTTTTCACATTAATAACAGGGATGCATGCTGACGAATGTAGTGGAACGGATTCCCCAGTATGCTTTAAATAGCAGCCAATCGCCGACGCGGACAACGGCCAGCATTACCGAGTACATGTATCACATGCATGCACGGTGTTTACAATCTGCGCGCGTTACATTTGAATGCCTGCAATCGTGCTGCAATGCACTGTAAGCGTCCTGATTGGTCCAGCAGAGGCGACAAGATTTCTGTCGCTAGTCCCACCGCCAAATGGGGCCTTTTTCAACAGGGCCACTGTACGCAGGAGTGAGGGAGTGCGTTAAAGAGGATGGGTTTCATGGGCATTGTTGCTCAGTAAGTGAAAAAAATAGAGATTTTAGCGTTCGTTGAACCTTAATCTCCAATGCATAGTTCCGATTTTGCCCAGTTAACCCCGCCCCTTTGGACATTGTTGCTATGGCTCACACGCTATCGTCAAAAATGGCGACACACAACGCACAAAGCAATGGGACTTTCAACGGAAAGCACAGATTCATTGAAGAAAACTCAAAGGTATTTATGTTTCAGGGTCAACAGTTATTTTAGAACACACTGAGTAAAGGACCAGTAATACAGGGATATCATATCACGAAATATAGCTTTCGAACAACGAAACGACCGGCCTTGAAACCAAAATTTCACCCGGATCGTCGCATACAACACTGTACAAATTGTATGGGGCCGGCAGAACATATCGCGTGATCATGTTGTTGTGAGCGTACAGTGCACTTTGACCTATGTGGGTGACATCTGCTAGCTCTGTTGTGATTGGTCGCCGGGTTCGGTTGATTGACAGGTCGGAACTAGTATGCATTGACCCCAGAAGGAAGGGTCAGATGAAAATTTTTGGTTTGTAATTTGATACCTGATGACGTCACAATGACGTCACACTTGTATGCACACCTTCACATTGGGGTTGATATTCCTACCAAGTTTCAAGTTGATAGCTTGCACCGTTTTGAGATATTAATTGTTGAAATAATAACCTTTGAAATATTGTAATGTGACACCTGTGACGACATCATGACGTCACAATTTTGTACACAAATTGTTGAACAATATGTTGAACATCAAGTTCTTAAATGTGGCGAAGGAATCATACCAATATCTGTTGTAGTTTTCAAGTACAGCATTTTAAAACAATTCAGCTCCAAATTTGCGTAATTTGACACCACATTACGTAACCACCGTCCATGTGATGACGTCACCAATGGTATAGTCAAAAGGTCCACATGTGTGGAAACATTTCGTTCCGTAGAAATATGGTCAAATTCACTACCACTTTGAATCTATTTGCATTCAGAATGCTAAAAAATTGCACATTTTCGAACAACTTCCGGTTTGGACCGGAAGTAGGCGTCACACAGGGGTCATGACATCATATGATTTGTTCAGTTCATTTAGACTTATCATGTTGTGAAAGAATTGTTCAAGTATCTATTACGGTTCTTGAGATATGAATTTTGAAAATAATAACCTTTGAATTTTTGTAATTTGACACCTGATGACGTCATGATTACGTCACACTTGATGCCATCATGATACTATACATGCTGGTGAAAGTCTGCCGTAGGGCCTATGTCTGTATCTAATTTACTAACGATACAGCTTGGTTTGATGGGCATTGTTACTGGTAAGTGTAAAAACTGAGATTTCCGTTTTCGTTGAACTTTGACCTCCAATTGACCCCAGAAGGAAGGGTCAGATGAAAATGCCCACACAAAGAAAGTTGTAGCACAGAATGTCATCTATAAACCTGCCAAATACGAAGATCCTGGGTCACGTGGTTTTCGAGATGGAAGCATTTTAAAATGTGCATATTTTGCTTTTTTGGGAGGTGTAATTTGATACTTGATGACGTCACGATGACGTCACGCTTGATACCATCATAATATTGTACACGCTGGTGAAAGTCTGCCATAGGACCTATGCCTGTACTTAGTTTCTTAAAGATTCAGCTTGGTTTGATGGGCATTGTTGCTCAATAAGTGCAAAAATTGAGATTTTCGTTTTCGTTGAACTTTGACCTCAAATTGACCACAGAAGGAAGGGTCAGATGAAAATGCCCACACGAAGAAAATTGTTGGCCATGATCTGATATATAAGTCTACCAATTACGAAGATCATGGGTCACGTGGTTTTCCAGACGGAAGCATTTTAAAACATGCATATTTTGGTCATTTTTTGTTTGTAATTTGATACCTGATGACGTCACAATGACGTCACACTTGTATGCACATCTTCACATTGGGGTTGATGTTCCTACCAAGTTTTAAGTTGATAGCTTGAACCGTTTTGAAGAAAAGCTCTGGAAACGTTTGAGTGGAAAAAGAAAAAGAAAAAGAAAAAAAAAAAAAAAAAAAAAAAAAAAAGACAAAGAAATCGTACGAGAGTAATAGGTGATCGGGCTGTTGGCCCGATCACCTAATAAATTTAAATAAATAACTACTGGTATTTCACATCTACCGGTACATGTACATGTAATTTCTTAATTTTGTTGTATAGTGTAAGTGATCAGCTTTTGCCCGATGTACCAGTCTAGTATGTATGGTACATGTATTTTGTATGGGTTTTAAGAGTTTCCGATTGTTACCCACTGAAATCCCATTTTCATTGCACGACTCTGGGCGTATACCGTAGCTCAGAGCTGTGTACACATGTTGGTGCATGGTCTCTAAAGGGTTTAGTAAAATCTGAAATGATCACCTGGGAACCTGTCTGGAAATTGGTTGATTTGGCATGAAATGACTTCAGAGCACTTTCCAATCCAAGTGCCCAAACCTTACACATGCATCCATACCTTTTTGTGTTTCAGTAAAACTCCCAAATTTCTTTGACAATAAATGTCGCAGTTTGGTCATTTTGCAGAGTACGTATTTTCCTACATTAGTCGTGTGCATTGTTTAAAGTGCTGTTGAGTTGTTTTTGTTCAATTGCGCATTGCATGCACTGCACATGTGCTATACGCGCACGCACAGGGCCAGGTATGTACACTGCATCGGGCATGTGCTGTTGTGTTTTTATGCGCGAGTTCCATGCTGGGGCAGGTCAGTCTAAAAAGTGTTCAAAACTGGCCAGCCAGGCCTTTATCGTCCGTTTCAGACTGGCCACATGATGTCCCTAGGGATGCGTAAACTGTCTGAGGTATTTATGGACATGTACATGTAGAATAACAGCTGGGAACTTTAGCTATCAGGAAGAGCTTTAGGCCAAAAAAAGAACTACTGTATATTTAAGTTGAAGTCTCCCAAAATGACACGGTGACGCGGCTACCAAGCAATAAACAATGTTTTTAATCGAAACACTCAACAGATGGTGCGTGTCTAAAAAAGATAAAAAAACTTTGAGGCACAGGGTCGAAAGTGACGTGCGCGGTGACAATATTTTTGGTTTTTTAGGGTTTTTTTTGCTGTTTCAAAAAAAAGAAGCTTTGACGCGCAGGGTTGAAAGTGACGCGCGCGCTAATGCTAAACATAGTTCTTTTAGATGATTTACTGAACATGTAAATGCTTTTCTCTACTTACATCCAAGGGCCTTCTCCTTCTTACTCTGTCTTACTGTGGAGAAGAAAGAAAAATGAGGAGATGTCTTTACTACCGGTACATGTTATCCTTAGAGATTTGTTATTTTTTACCAAATAACTACTGTTATGTGTGCCAAATACCCGTACACACAGTCTTGTACCCATCTCCCACCATGAACGTCCCATTGTTCCTCTTTCGTTTGGACTTTTTTTTCTTTTTCGACTGCTCGATTTTGTTTTGTACACGATTCCAAATCGCGGACTCCCTTGGCAATCGCGGATCCTATTGTTCTAGATTGTTAAACATCCCTCATTTGAATACAGACACCCGGACACTAATTAAATGTGTGTGCATGGGATTTACCGGTACAAGTTGTACACGTGTGAAATAAATTGTGGGGCAATGAAATGTTTCCAGCTGAACACTTGATCAATCAAGATTGGCTTCATGCTCAGGACTACTACTGTACATGAACGAGGAAGGCAAATGGATGAAAATACACAGCAAAGCATGGTCAATACATGTGTCTTAAATACATTGTAATACATGTAATATTGATTTCTTAGTGACCACTTACATACATGTACTTACATGTATGTACATGTACTGTAATGTGTACATTTGAGTAATTGGGTATTTCTATAAATTAGGGGTCTAATTTTGGTGTCCCCCGTTACATTGTACAACCTCTTGTTTTTTTTAAATTCAGGACACATTCTTCAAATACTTTCCATCTCAAAGAGTGAGTACATAAAGTACAATTCATACACAAATGGTTTAAAGGCATTTTAATGATTTTGGTACGAAAAATAACACATGTGTAACGGGGACATCAAATGTCCCACTTTTGGACCCCTAATTTATAATATAAAGACCAAATTGCTTAAAAATGTATAATTTATACATGTATTTAAATGTACCTGTAGTACATGTATACAATAAGCATGATAAGTTTGGAGAACCCCTCGACAGAAACCCGTTACTTTTGGGCAATCCTGCGGGAGCTAATTGGGGATTGTTCTCTGTTTTCTGTATGCTTAGTATTTATTTGTATAACTGTTTTTGTCTCTGTAATTTAGTGATTTGTGTTTCCCGGAAAATGAAGTAAATGTAAATTATGTAAACTGGTATGGGTAGTTTCAAACAAATTAGGCCTATTCGAAAAAATTGGCAGCGTATCGGATGGGGAAAAAAATGAAAGCTGTACAGTACATTTAGGTTGTACTGTACAAATGTACGCGAGAAGAACCCTGAACCTACACATGTACGTTACAGGCACCGGTACATGTACTTGTAACCCTGCTGAGCAAGCCATTTACAGTAGGTGTACCAGTATGTATGTGGGTCTGTCCACAGTAATGGGGTACATTTCTGTAACATTCAAGATCTTAGGTCCGTGTTCACATCAAATGTCTTAATTTTATCTTTAAATTATCAAGCTAAACTGAGGAAATAACTTTTTCACCAAGGAGTAAGAAAAATAGTCCTACAACATACATTTCTGAAAACCCCGTGCACAAATTTTCCTATTACGCGTGTAACAAAGACGGAAAAAAATGTCACAAAATGGTCTGTCCACGTTACCTACGTAATAGGAAAATTTGTACACAAGCTTTTCAAAAATGTATGTTGTGGCAGAATTTTTTTACCTTTTTGGGCAAAAGTTATCTCCTGAGAACAAAACAAGGACATTTCTTTAATTCTGAGATAAACTAAAGACATCTGAAAGGAATTATTGACTTACTTTTCAAATGTACCCCATTACTGTGGACAGACCCATATGTTCATGTACATAGCAAGAAAAAAATATAATGTTAGATCTTGATAAAATGAATGTGTATGATCAGCGTATGTGTACATGTACATGATGTATGTTAATATATTTTTTGGGGTTCTAAAGCATACAACAAATGGTCACTTGAAACCTGCTTTTTAACATTTGTCCTATGGAATAACATAATGCATTACATGGGTTCAAGTACATGATGTACCGGGTATGGACCAGTACAAAAAAACAAATTGTTATTTTTTTATTATCAATAACTTTCGCAACTGTTGGGTATCTGCCTCATATGACATCACACTTTTGCCGGCTTAAAGTGGTTAAATATTCCCTGAGATCGCACCTCAGAGCATCTACATTGTCCAACTTTACCATGTTTATTTACCATATTTACACACGCCATTTGATTGTCTTCACTATTTCACGCTTAAACATTTGTGGTTATTCCATCGTACTGCGGTATGACTTCACGTATTTTCCACGATCGAACAAAATTTTAAAACATTGGGAAAGATTACCATGCACGGACACCCTCTGAGACCCCATGCACTAAACCTACCGATACCAGTAATGGGGAAAACTCAAAGTGTTTCCTTAGTAAATTCATGACACATTTTCCTCCTAATTTGGCATTTTTATGACCAAACAAACTTTTCCACTGTTTATATGTCATAATAAGGCCAAGAAAGAAACAAATACCTGTGTTTCCGGTTATCCGCCCCAACCTAGAAAGTCATGTAGAACCTACAGTATGGGTAATTCCCAAAATTAGGGGTCCAAAAGTGTGACATGCTTTTAAAGATTTCCAAGTGTTTTTAGTGATTGAAAGTGGTTTCCCAAAAAGTGCCACTTAAATTTATTGTTTGTGTGTGGATAAAGCACCCAGGTTAATGCAAACTCATTCTACAGCAATTTTTCATTGGCGTATGTAACCCGGGACACCAAATTCCTATTCAATATCATAGAACAAATTATGAGCCTGTATGGTCTTTTGTTTTGAATATTTGTCAGTAATCAGAGGACAAAATATTCACAGAGAATTGGTGACCATGAGTGGCGATTTTTGAAGCTAGTGGTGTCGTACGTAACTGGGACACCAACAATTTTGGACCCCTAATTTTGGGAATTACCCACATCTTTTTAATCGAAAAATCAGTAAAAAAAACAAAAACTTATTGTTCCTACCTGAAACCTAATTTATGTTATGTATACATACGTGTGTATATGTACATTGTACATCACCTTTATTTTTTTAACCGCCAAAATGTTAAAAATGTGGCTTACTCTTTTGTGTTTGTATGCTGAAAATCTTTAAAATGTGGCTCACTCTTGTGTTTGTATTGCAGTAATCACCTGCTTTTTAAAATTCAGACATTGTGTATGCTGGAATGTGGTTTTTACATGTACATCAACATGTTAACTGTTAAATGTATAATTTATATTTTTGTAAAAAAAAATACTGATCATCCCACCCCAACATATCTGGGTAAAAAAAATGGAGCAAAATAAAAAGATATTTACCACCTACCCACCCTAAACAATCTTTTTAATGTAGGAAACAATTTTTTTTTCTTGGCCTTTAGGAAAATCCTTGGTGTCCGTGCATGGTAATGTACCCAAACATTGCAAGTTCAACGAGTTATTTACTGTTTAGAATATTTATTGACAAAAACTTATTATTGCATGACCTCCATGGTATGTTTTTCGACGTTTGATTTTGACTGCAACGCGAGATTTCTGACACGTGTAAACTGACTGGGGTGCAAAATCAAAAACTAACTGTCTGACAGCAGCCATTTTTGGAAACAACTTAAAGTGACGTTTTCCTGTCTAAAAGTTAACGTCAAAAAAGTAACTTTAGCCTTCTTAAAGTGTGTATCTGTACATATGTATAAGCCTACTTACGTCCAATCATTGTGGCTTTCCCCATGAAGTAGCCGGTTATTAATATGCAGGGAATGAGAAAGGGACCTATTTCTCGTACATAGGGTCGCCACACACCCACAATATCTTTAGGCCATGCACCAGGCATCTTAGACACTTGGGCTTTGTATCTATACCAAAAAAAGAAAAGTTTGTTAAAAACAATGCAAAATAGTCAAAGAAATTTTAAGATTTTTCTAGTAAAAACAAAATAAAATCCCGACTTGCCTTATGAGGATTTGTGCAAGGAAACCTCTGTGCAAGGAAACCTCTGTGCAGGGAAAATAAAATGACCAGTTTCTATTTTTGAATAATTTTACCAGTAAGATAAACTGGAAACTGGAGCCAATATATTTTCACATGGCAGCCCACTCCTCATTAATTTGTTTATTTGCCCTGCTGCCCCATGTTCCTTGCAGCAAAAGTCGAGGGGGAAATGCCCTGCAACGCACCTGCACTCCGAAAAGGGCTTTTAACATCTTGCCAGTGCGTTGTGCTTGTAAAGGTCCATGGCACATTTACACACATTTCAGCACAACACACTCGCAGCTGTTAAAAAAGGTACATTGTAGCTCACAATAGTAAGTATACAACGCTTATATTTTAGCAAAACAAAATCGTGTCACTGTATGGCGCCATGTACAATAAAACTTGATCAGCTAAAAGTGATTCATCATCCCAATGCCATGGCAATGTAAACGTCAGAAAATCACTTTTAAATTTAGCCTTCTAAAGTAAAAGTAATGCACCTATCAATTGTTTCCCCCCCCCCCCCCCCCCCCCCCCTCCCCCACTAGGTGGGGGTTTGGTCACGTTTTTCATGCCCATGGGTGGGTTATTTGACCCATTTTCTGTGCATTTTTTGCGCATGGTTTGCACTAGACAGAATAATTCTGTCCCTACGAGATTTCCCGTAGGGACAGAAGGTACCTCTTTCATACAGTGGATTTTTGTCATTTTGCCTGGAAAATAGAATCACACCCAAATATTTCCTCCTAGTTGTGTCCTACAGTGGTTTTAGATGTCCATGATTGGAAAATGATTGGAAAGAAATACTTACAACACCGTTTTTGAAGCCAAACGTTGCTCTCACATTGAAACTCAACAGCAGTTCCTGTCGTGCAAGTGTTCATGTATGTGTAAATCTCGACGTGAAATCTTGCGAGAATGTACACTAGTTGGGCCTGCACAATGCCCAATTGCAGACAGACTGTATCAAACCTTATCGTTAATCGGGCACAAATACATTTACACGTACGCAGTCCTTTCCGTGCCGCTAGCGCTGTACGCACTGAGGAAATTACTTGGCTGCTCTTTCCGACGGCTGTTTCATTACTTAACACTTAATGTCAACCATGTCACATTAATAACATGTGACATGGTTGACATTAAGTGTTAAGTAATGAAACAGCCGTCGGAAAGAGCAGCCAAGTCATTTCCTCAGTGCGTACAGCGCTAGCGGCACGGAAAGGACTGCGTATGGTAAATGTATTTGTGCCCGATTAACGATAAGGCTTGATACAGTCTGTCTGCAATTGGGCATTGGGCAGGCCCAACTAGTGTACATTCTCGCGAGATTTCACGTCGAGATTTACACATACATGAACACTTGCACGACAGGAACTGCTGTTGAGTTTCAATGTGAGAGCAACGTTTGGCTTCAAAAACGGTGTTGTAAGTATTTCTTTCCAATCATTTTTCAATCATGGACATCTATAAAACTACTGCAGGACACAACTAGGAGGAATTGTTTGGGTGTGATTCTAATTTCGAGGCAAAATGACAACAATCCACCTGATGAAAGGAAAGCTGACTGACTAGGTTTGCACCCGAGGGTGGGGATTTTTGACAACTAAATGTTGCCCCAGGGGTGGGGATTTTGTCACGCAAAAAGTGACCATCCCCACCTAAGGTGGGGTACCGGTAGCCCGGAGGAAAAATTGATAGGTGCATAATAATATTTAGGGGAGTTCACAGACTAGTCCCCGAATAGCCCCGCGAGCAGTGCTTCGGAAACCCTCAGCCCTGTCGCCTAATCTACAATGTACCCCAAATCTGTGGCAAACTCACGCAAATGAAATTTGTCCCATGGCTCTGATATTTGCTCAATAGGTGCACTCACCCCAGTTTGCAAATAATATTCCGAAAAAAAAGCTGAGATTATCTTAGCTACACTCACCCCAGTTTGCAAATATTCTGAAGAGTACGCATCGATCCGAAGTCTAGTTTCGGTGAAATCGTGGGCAAACTTGAGACCCTCCGTGCGATAAAATACATGCCAGTTTGCACAAAAATCAAATATGTGCATGCGCGAGAGCGGATCGAGAGGTCAACACAATCTAGACTGGTTCGCTGTCCTCATATTTACTTCCCTTCATCTTACGACGAAGAGAAGTAAATTGAGGATGTGGAACCAGTCTAGTGTTGACCTCTCCGCTCTCGCGCATGCGCTTATTTGATTTTTGTGCAAACTGGCATGCATTTTATCGCACGGAGGGTCTCAAGTTTGCCCACGATTTCACCGAAACTAGACATCGGATCGATGCGTACTCTTCAGAATATTTGCAAACTGGGGTGAGTGTAGCTAAGATAATCTCAGCTCTTTTTTTATCATTTTTCATTGGGATGTGGTCTTTTAGCAGTAGAGCTGAGAGAAGTTAAGAACATGAACCCGCCATCGCAAAACAAATGTCATTTTCTCACCGTGACACACTAATTCCTCCTAAAACTCACCCAAACCTTGCCAGGCATAACCACTACGCAGGTCCTTGAGGGAAATAACCAGCCACGATGATTATTTTGCCAACAATTCTAGCGAAACAAACCGGTATGCTCACGTCTGGTAACCAATGCGCATTGGTATTCCTTTGTACACAGACTGACAGACTAGGCAGATAGACTTTTTGAACACAACATGACAACGGCTAGGCTGTGAGCATACCGGTTTGTTTTGCGATGGCGGGTTCATGTTCTTAACTTCTCTCAGCTCTACTGCTAAAAGACCACATCCCAATGAAAAATGATAAAAAAAAGAGCTGAGATTATCTTAGCTAGGGTGAGTGCACCTATTGAGCAAATATCAGAGCCATGGGACAAATTTCATTTGTGTGAGTTTGCCCATGGTTTGCCACAGATTTGGGGTAGATTAGGCGACAGGGCTGATGAGGGTTTCCGAAGCACTGCTCGCGGGGCTAGTACGCCTCTACTGTTGATCAAACTTTTCAAAAACACATTTGTTAATTTGTTTAGTCGTTTATACAGTGAATGCGACATTAAACTAGACAAAACTTACTACAACGATCGATCACACCAATCAGTCGATCACAAATTCACAAACCAACGTAGGCCAGCTTCGGCTTCGTACTCAACTCGCCTGCATGCTCTAGCTGCTACATATGTACATGTAGTCTTGGTGCAAGACGATACGGCGTGATATTTGTCACTGGCCGCCGCGAGAGGGCGCCATACACTATACTATGAGGACAGGAAACCAGTTTACGTCCGTTGCCTAGACTTGGTTCCAAGTCCGAGATCCTGTTTTGTTTTCCGTTTCCGATTTTTGAAATGTATGGACAGGGAACTAGTCTATTTCGGTTCAGGATCTCGGACTTGGGACTTCTGCACGCCAGCTACATTCATGTATTCACCAGCTGGATTTACATACAGCGCGGTTTCCGTAGCGACGGCCAATTGGAACGTATACAAATCCGGGTGGTCGGGTCTATATATGCTTCACAGGTAAGATGAGGTTTACCATTTTCGCACCCTTCTTTTTAAAACTGTTTCTGTGGTTTGTTGTTAGGAAGAATTAGTGCCATAAGCATGAAATGTTGTAATATTTTGAATGGAAATAAAAATAAAACGTACTCCTGACAATTACTCGTGTCACAATACACATCTGTTACCTTTTGGTAGAATGGAATAGTCGCTTTGTAATCCTCTCAGTGCATGTATTTTAGTGCAAATGCTGTTGCGAACGTGCATGGGTGCGAAAAACTTAAAAGATTTTGTGCACTTGTTTTCAAGGCAAATGCCGAGACCAAAAAAAAAAAAAAAGCAGGTATACCGTATCGGGGTACGTGTTGTATTCGTGGTATTTGTCAAAACTGGGGACACGCAACAGCAGAACCTTTCTGATGACAAAATCTATATTCTTTTAAAGCGGTTTGAGAGTGATCGTTACCGATTTACCCGGCCAATTTGATAACGCGTAGCGCCCGGCGAGCTCCCCGCACCCGTACAAAAGACGCGAGGCGACCGTTTGCCAACTCGACCGTAAACCAAATCGACCGCGAACCGACCGTAGTTCAAGTTTTTCTTTGAAACTTGGAATTTGTATGTCCAAAAATACTGCAACTATTAATGATGTGTCACTACACCCGTAACTTCGGTCAGTCAATCGGTGGACGTAAAGCAAAGTGACTTAATTGTTGCATGCACTGTGTGGTCGAGTTGGTTCACGGTCGAGTTGGGCAAACGGTCGACTTGACCCGAGTCCATAGTATTATACTGCATCCATTTCGTAACAAATTTACCTACTTTCCTGATGAAGGATTCGACGTCACATAAGCCGTCCTACATTTAAACCTATGAGACAACTCAAGAAGACTTTTTTCCTACCCTAAAATCTCCATATTTTAAGAAAAAAAACCTTGCAGTGAGTGGTCGTGGCTCTTCATGGGTTAAAAACACATTCAAAATTTATCTTGACAAACTCCTTCAAATGAGAGGTCTGCAATTTTCAGGTTATTAAAACTGATGTTAATGTGGATTTTGATGCACAAAATCAGGGTTGTAACTTGTCTCCTTCTGCTCGAGTCCCAAGTCAAGTCAAGTCAGGCATATTGGTCAAGTTTGCTCGTTAAGTCGAGTAGTCACGACAATAAATTTGTCAAACTAATTTCAAATTGAGTCTTAACAATGGAACTCACATGCTTTTAGCCAAGGTTTCTTTAGTGCTGAAATTCGGTCCCCAAAATGACAAAAAATGCATAAAAAAATTATTTTATTTTTGGCTGAATCAAATAAAAAAAATCTGACTCATGTCAAGTCTTTTGAGGTTTGAGTCTCAAGTCGAGCCATATCATTTGGGGTTGGAGTCTCGAGTCAACTAGAGCTCGAGTCTCAAGATCGCCTGCCCAAAATAAGGCAAATTTTAGCAATCATGTTCAGGATCAACATTTAAACGGCATGAGGAAATATGCTTATAACACTGTTGTAATTTAGATATTTAGTTGGTTTTATACTGCGGTATTCCTTTTAAAACAAAAAATGCTCTACATTAAACATTTTATACATGTATTGCTTAAAATGCCTCCCGAAGAGATTGTAGGTTTAAAAATTTGTCACAATTTGTATACATGTATATACCCAGCACGATTTGGGACCTATGACTCAACACACTCTCTTCCCTTTTGTTAACGCACCAACCACCCCTAAAAACTGAAAGGAATTCCTTGGATGTTTCAGACAATAGGGGGACAATGGTAGGGGGGTGGGGGGCGGGAGGTGGACAATGGTAGGGGGAGTACCCTCGGCCCCATATCGTGCTGCATATGAATTTGTAGGCACAAAATGGGTATAAAAAAACGCCCTCATTTTTGCAGCTTGTGAATCTACCTAATATAGTACAAGAAAAAGGAAATCAAACAAAGATCATGGCAAATTGTAGCAAATTTAACAAATCCTACGAGACAATTCAATTGTACCTGTATTTTTATGTTAGTAAATTCTACTTTAAAAAATGTTAGATACCTCAGTAAAAAACAGAGTGAAATATATATTTTTTAATCTGGCTAAATAACCTAGGAAGGACTGGGGGGCCTCTTCAGAGGCCCCAGAGACATAAAGTCTTGGAAAAAAATATTGGACCACCTATGTCTTGAATTATTCAACAAAATCCCTCAGCAACCAGGCTGATGTTTATGATATTTGGTCTTAGACAATAGTCATTAGCTCAGGAGGCTTACAAGGCATCAAATATGTAAGACATGCCTTAAACAATTCTTACATACTTATTGTTGTTGTCTATGCAGGTTGTAGGTGGTCCAATAATTTTTTCCCAAGGCTGTGTGTTGGAGCTAGGATGTTGCAAAGTACTCAAATTGTGCTCTAATCACCGTAGGAAAATATCATGCTGTCCATATCATGCTGAACTCCTCTTTACGTTTTGTGGCAGTTCCTTTAATCTTGTACTTGTGAATAGTCCCTGAGAATCTGCAACTCATTACAAAGGTATTGCCAAGGCGCAGATCCGCCAAGGCTTCCTGCAGTGAGTTCAAGCTGAGCTCTCGAAGTAGTCCTGCCTCAGTTGGACTCTGTGCACAAATACAAGTAAAAAGGTTATTGGTATATAAAATTACCATACTTTGCCTTTCCTGACACCTGCGTCACAGGAGCTAATTATAAACAGATGCAGTTTTTGGATGCATGTTTCTGAATTCGAGCACCTGACCAAAAAATTGAAAATAATAGAAAATTTCCCCACACACCCCTCCACCGCCCCCAAAAAGTGAATCTCAAGAAATTTCCCTGCTTCTGCTTACTAATTAGGGTAATATTTCCCCTTAGGTGGGGGTTTGGTCACATTTTTTCATGCCCCCAGGGTGGGGATTTTGACAAAAGGAAATCATATTGTCTGTGCACATGGGAGCAAAACGTGCATTATTTTGGGTGGGGATTTTGTCACCTAGATTTTGCCCCGCAGGAGTGGGATTTTGTCACTCGAAAAGTGACAATCCCCTTCTCTGAGGTGGGATAGAGCGGGGAAGTGGTTAGGGAAACAATTCATACATGTAGGCCTATGTGTGCATAGGGCCTACATCATGACATGTAATTGTTTTGCCCTTTCCCAATTATGACAAGTACACTAAATGTTTTCCCCTAAGACACTATCGGGAAAACTTCAAGTTCATAGCATACGTGCTCGGATCAGGTGGGATTTGAACCCACGACTTCCTGCTAACAAAGCAGATGCCTGCTTCTAGCTCACTAGCATGCTTGCTCAAGTTTGACTTTTTGGCAGGATTACCCGAAAGAATGGAGAACTCTGGCTTCAGTCTTCAGACAATGTCAGACCTCAGGCCTATTATTACTTATTTTATTAGGACAACAAATGAGAGATTCGTATTCCTAAATTTGGGTTTTTCATTAAATCAGCAAGTTACTGAACAGAAGTATTAACATTTTCAAGATTTTTTTCTGCTCAACTTCTCCATTCTTACTGCATGTAAGTCTTAGTCATATGTTAACATATCAACGTACCGTGAAACCGGGTAGAGGCCGCCTGGCCCCGCGCCGCAGCCGGGCGCGGCCCACGACTGCCCGGCCCAGGCAGCGCTAGGCCAGCCAGGCATGTGCCGGCACAGTCCGCGTATGGTAATCTTTTCTAATTTTAAGTGATTACCTGTTGAAGATTCAATTCAGGTGATGTTATAACCATAGACCTTATCGCAAATAGCTTTAATCCAACAGAGGGCGCCCTTCTGCAAAGCCTCATGGGATAGATTTCGGGTCACTTGACGATCGACCGTAAACGTAAACATAGTGACTGCCTAGGTGCGCGGAATTTTTTTTTTTACTAGCATGACTGGTTCAAGATGAACACCTCAAAGTTTTTGTTTATGAAAGTGGAGGAACTGCGACGATTTTTGCGGGAGAGAGCAGTTCCTGTGGGGAATGAAGCTCATGCTGAGCTTGCAGAAAGGGCATTTTGGGCAGAAAAGTTGGGGTTATCTGCGAAGCCAACTAACAAAGATTGTGAGGTCGAGATTGAAACATCTCGACGTGCCAAACTAATTTTTGATGGCGGAATTGTTCACCTTCCTCGCCCGGAGACTATTTCAGGAGGATGGGAAGACGGCCCAACCAGCCTTCCAGATACGTGCAGAGATCATCTGGATAGCTATATTAAAGCTGGTGGGCCTATTTCATTTTTATTCAACCATTGTACTCTTTTGAAGGGAAAAACACCGTGTAGGCTAGTCCTATATTACTATCGCCGCATTTGCAGCAACCTGGCAATAGGGGCCTAGATCTTCAATTGTTATGATTTGTATATAACTTTAGAAAATTGCTGTAAAGTTCTGCTGAGTGATTGTATTTGGTGAAGGTGCCTCAGGTTGACCGAATTGTTTTTTTTTTTAATCCTTAATTGAGATTGAGAACTTAAGAAAATGGCATATTTTTATTAGCTGAATTATACTAGGGGCACTATAAATGTGCAAATAAAAAAATTTTAAAAAATCGAGCCCTTTTAAATAAATGTTGCAAAAGAAGATATTTTTAAAATTCAATAAGCCAGTTCGGAGTCTCGACTGCGCATGCGTCTCCCGACTTTGATTTGAGATAAACAAAGGCGCACCCTGTACGTATGCATTGTGTTTATCTCAAATGACCTTTGACACAATCCCATAGACGTTCCTTGCGCGCACGAGATTCCGAACTGGCTTATTCCCCCTGCACCACCACCACCCCCAACCTAAAAATCTGTTTAAAGTACACTCTTTTTTTTTTCGTATGATGCAGGTAACCGTAGAATTGGCCTCATTAAAACGGAGGGTAAAAGGACTCTTGCATTAGGGAAAAGTCTCTACATGTCGGGCCACATTCGGTCGCTGCAGTACCACGGTATCAGCTCAAACCTCTGCTACTGCTTTGTTCGTGGAAAGGTTAGTATTAAAATGACATGTTCTAACACTTTCTCTGTCAACACTTTGGCACACAAAAATGTAACATTCGAAAAAATAACGACCGACATTATTTTGGGCAAGCGAAAAGCTTTTGTAATTGTTTTTTGTGTGTTATGTATTTTACTTAAAGGTCATACCACAAGTAAAAACAAACGAACAGATGTACTCCACTTGGGTAGTCCTCCACAAAGAGACGGGACAAATTTGTACAGCTGAATGTACATGCTGTATCGGGTAAGAATGAAGTCAAGTAGCATCATTAAATGTTTTGTCAGAGCTTGTCACTAATCTCACAGTAAAACGTAGGGAAGGGGCAAAGTTTTTAAAATTGTTGGATGGGGTGTTGCACTCTAGCAAAAACTAGCAATAGCATACGGTGGGGTACCATGGCCAAGTGGTTTGGGTCACGGACTCGCAATCTTGGGTGAAAACTTGGGGTTGCGGGTTCGAAAAGCATTCCCTTGAAATTAAGACGACTCCCACAAATTATTGTAGAAAAATGGGAAAATACAGGATTCGCATTATTCTAACGAGGTTTAGTTTCATGTTGCTTTTCATATTTCTATTCACCATAGGGTCCAAGGAACTTGTAAGCAT
Source organism: Henricia sp. BOLD:AAB3569 (assembly GCA_037783545.1). Taxonomy (NCBI): domain Eukaryota; kingdom Metazoa; phylum Echinodermata; class Asteroidea; order Spinulosida; family Echinasteridae; genus Henricia; species Henricia sp. BOLD:AAB3569. Next base: position 105,639 of record JBBELK010000433.1, read on the forward strand.
ATCTGTGGACTGTTGTTTGCTGTAGTGGAAGCAGTTGAACAAGGCAAAAACACATCATGTACATCTCAACGACAAGCCTGGGGACATGCAGCACCACGTGCAGGGAAAACCGTTCATACATGTGAGTTTGCCAAAAATATCAAAATTGTTGGCATTAAAGCAGATGTCACTGAACAGTCGGCCAATGGCAGTAGACTGTACAGATCAGATTTTGATCCCCGCATCTCATCACATCGAAACCAAAGGCCAATCTCTACATTTAACTTGGACACACTTGCATCTATTACTAATGGTAATTGTGGTATGCTCCTTTATAACAAACCCAAGCCTGATCCAAGATACCAGCTGCCCAACATCAGTACATACAGCAGGGTGGAGAACATTGAAACCAGCAAAACACCTCTAACTGTTAAGGAAGCATTCCAAAATGCTAAGGATGGGACAGCTGAAGACGTCCTGAAAGCACTAGAAATAACAGAGCATCAACAGCAAGTATTAGCCAGGGAAACTTCAAAGCAAGCAGCATCACTCTTATGGGGTAACCATCGCATTGGGAGAAAAACAGCAAGTGTTGCCGGCGACTGCATTGGGGCAGTTAAAGATGACAAACTGACTGGCCATTCACGAGTAGCAAGGATCATGGGATATTACGGCAATCCACAGTCAGCTGCAATGTCATGGGGCAGAAACCAGGAAAATATAGCAAGAAAGCAGTACATTGCCTGGCATCGATTGCATCACAAGCACCGGGGTGTTACTTGTCAGGAAACTGGATTGTGGGTCTGCCTAGAGTGTCCTTTTATTGCCGCCTCTCCTGATGGCATTGTCAATTGCAATCAGTGTGGCGTTGGGCTTGTAGAAATTAAAAATCCATACACACACAGACTGTGTGACATTGGAGAGTTGTCTTCCAAGAAGGGAAGTTGCCTCACAGTGGAAAATGGGATCATTCAACTTCGACGAACCCACACATATTACACACAAGTTCAGGTACAGATGTGGTGCACTGGCTGCAAGTGGACCGATTTCGTTGTGAGAACTGTCAACAAGAGTAACAACATTCATGTAGAGCGCATTGCATTTGATGCGGAATTCATCTGTAATATCAAGCCAAAACTGTACTTCTTTTTTGTACAAGGTATTGTAACAAGAATATTCCCTGCTTGTTAAAGAACTCGGCACGAAAAGAACACAAGGCAAAAGACAATTCTCAGCATGAAAGTACCGCAGGTTTATTTGGATCAACTTTCCTCAACAAACACAAAGATCAAAGATGGCGCAGAGAATCGCGTCCCCGCGCGGAACGGGTATCCCGATCCTCCGGCAGGGGCTCACGCCACCCGGCTCCGTCGGGAGCCGCAATGGCGCCACCAACACGTCAGTTAGACCCACCGTGAAACGGTGCTGGCGCCCCTAGCGGCGGATCGGGACGGCCGTTACACCGCCCCCTTCGAGGACCCTGCTTGTCCCCAAAGCAGGCGGCGACGCCCAGTTCCGCCGGGAAGACGATTCCCTGCAATACATGGCAACTGCAACTGCAGAACAGAACAAAAAAAACAAAGAACAACTGTTAGAAAAAGAACACAACATGGCAACAAAGTGTCTGATTGGCTAGGGGGGTGGTGGTCCCCGCTGCGTCTCCGTCTGGGTGCCGCTCTCTGTCCGCGATGGCGTTGTAGCGCTCGGGGGCCGCTCCGATGGGGGTGGTGTCGAGGCTCTCTGGGCGTCCGGCTGGGGTGCCGCGGCGACCGGGGGTTGCTCCGGTGGGGTGCGATTCCCCCCACGAGCGGGCGGCTCCGACAGGGCGGTTCCGGGCTGGGACGCCTCAGCGCGAGGGGGCGGCTCCGAATGGCCGCCAAGCCCCCTCCGCTCCATGTCTTCGCCGTCCATCCCGTTGTCGCTGGCGTGCACGTCCAATTGGTCGCCCACTGTCACGGTCGCCACCCTCTCTGGTCGCCGGGGACAATACTGGAGGTGGCGATGCCTAACGTCATCCCTGTAGAAGGATCTCCCGCATCCGAGGGGGCACTCGAACGGCATCGTCGGGTGTAGCGCCGGGCACGCTGTTCGGTGGTGCCTCCTCAGGTTCGACAGGCGGGTGAACCGCCGGTCGCAGTGGCTGCACTGGGCGTTGCTCATCCTTATAAGGGGGCGGGTTCCGGCCCGCTCTCCGCTGTTGGTGGTGCGCCCTGCTGTCGGGGCGCCTCCGGTCTCCTGCTTCCGCGTCCTTACCAGGGGCGGGTTCCGAACCGGCCTCAGCTGTGGGGGCGCGCCCTCGTGGCGGGGCGCCTCCCGGTCTCCTGCTTCTGCGTCCTCCTCGGGGTTTCCCGGCGGCGGCCGCGTCGCCAGGTCCTCGGTTTTCACTTTATCTCCTGGGCCCTCTCTGGCCGGCCGCGTCTCCTGGTTCAGTAGGTCTCTCTCCGTCCCGGTGGCCTCCTCTTCGCGGGGAGCCGCTGCGTCTAGGTACACCGTCCCAACCCCTATCCATTGTGGTTCCTTCACCGCTCCTCGAATTATCACCTTGTGTCCAACATGAACTCTTGCCACCGATGGGTGCTGTTCGTAGCCTCTTAAATCCGCGGGCTTTCCATTTATCAACACTGTGTTGTCCCCCCACCGCCACTGGCAACGGTACGTCGACAGGAAGTCTATCCCCAGGATGACATCCGGCTCAATTTTAGCTACAATGCAGGCATGGCTCAAGACCTGATCTCCGATCTGGAGTTCAAAAGTAGCCCTCCCCCGGACCTGCATGGGGCTCCCATCCGCTTGCCTCAGAGTCTCCGGCAGAGGCTGGAGGTTTGGCTTCCCGGGTCCGTAAAGTTCGTCATAGATGCGTTCGGAAATTAGGCTTACCGAAGCTCCCGTGTCCAGCAAGAAGCAGACAGGCGTCGACACAACTTTCCCCGCAATGTAGTTTTCCCCCAGCGGCACATTTTGTGTCGTCTGGTTCCGTCCTGGTGGTCTTCCCCCGGCTGTCCGCTGGCTCGGCTTCCTACGTGGACAATCGCGCCGGATGTGCCCAAATTCGTGGCACCCAAAGCACTCCACCATCGACCGGTCGAGCGGTCTACGCGCGTAGCCTGTGCTCTCCGTGTTCCTGTATGGTGTAGGTTGCGCTAGCTCCACTACCGACCTCACTTCCCTGGTTCCTTGTCTTCCCTTCCTGTTCTGTACCTGGGACTCCAGGAAAGCCTCCATCTCCGTTGCCAGGGTGATTGCTTCGGTCAGGGTCGTCGCCTTTCTCGAAAAAACGTGGCGTTGCAGCTGCTCGTCACCTAATGCATTCCGGAAAGCATCCACAGCCAGGTCCTCCCGAGCTTGCGTGGGGAGGTTCGGGTAGCTCTTGGAAACCAACCGCCTGATCGACTGCCCCAGGCCACTGATAGATTCGTCCCGACGTCTGGTGCACATCGACAGCTGGGCCCGATGCAGTGGAACTTGGGCCGTGACTCCGAAACGCTGTTCGAAGTACTCTAGGATACGGAGGTACTCCGTCCGAGCCTCCGGTGCCATATCAGCCAGAGCTTCCCGTGCCGAGCCCTTCAGATGGGCGCCCAGAAACATTGCCTTCTCAGACTCGCTCCACTGGTTGACTCTGGCCACGCTCTCAAAATGGACCAGGTAATCCGACCACGAGGAAACCCCGTCAAACTTATCTGGAAGCATCATCGGTCGTCGACCTCCTCCGGGGGGCCCCGCGGTCGGCGGTTGTGCCGGTGATGGACCGGACCCCGTGGCTGGCTGGGTGGCTGGAGTGTCTGCATCCGGGTTCCCGCTCCGCGGTGGCGCCCCATAGGGTTGTGTAGTGCGGTTCTCCGACGGGAGCCTCCCGCCATATAGTTGTGCAGTGCGGTTCTCCGAGGGGAGCCTCCCGCCATGTAGTTGTGCAGTGCGGAGCTCCGAGGGGAGCCCTCCGCCATACAGTCGTGCAGTGCGGTTCTCCGAGGGGAGCCTCCCGCCATGTAGTTGTGCAGTGCGGAGCGAATCCTGATGCTCCGCACAATAGGGTTGTGCAGTGCGGAGCAAATTATCGTGCTCCGCACCATAGGGTTGTACAGTGCGGAGCAATTTCACTTGCTCCGCACCATAGGGTTGTGCAGTGCGGAGCAAATTATCGTGCTCCGCACCATAGGGTTGTACAGTGCGGAGCAATTTCACTTGCTCCGCACCATAGGGTTGTGCAGTGCGGAGCAATTTCACTTGCTCCGCACCATAGGGTTGTGCAGTGCGGAGCAATTTCACTTGCTCCGCACCATAGGGTTGTGCAGTGCGGAGCAAATTATCGTGCTCCGCACCATAGGGTTGTGCAGTGCGGAGCAATTTCACTTGCTCCGCACCATAGGGTTGTGCAGTGCGGAGCAAATCATCGTGCTCCGCACCATAGGGTTGTGCAGTGCGGAGCAAATTATCGTGCTCCGCACCATAGTCTCGTGGCATGCGGGTCTCCAAGGGGAGCCGTCCAACATGGTCGTGTGCGGCGCGGAGTTGGTCCGGGGATTCCGCGCCGTAGCCTGGTGGCATGCGGGTCTCCGAGGGGAGCCTTCCAACATGGTCGTGTGCGGCGCGGAGTTGGTCCGGAGTTTCCGCGCCGTAGTCACGGGGCATGCGGGTCTCCGATGGGAGCCATCCAACATGGTCGTGTGCGGCGCGGAGTCGATCCGGAGGTTCCGCTCCGTAGTCTGGTAGCATGCGGGGCTCCGGTGGGAGCCGTCCGATAGGGTCGTATGCGGCGCGGAGTTGATCCGGAGGTTCCGCGCCGTAGTCACGTGGCATGCGGGTCTCCGGTGGGAGCCGTCCAACATGGTCGTGTGCGGCGCGGAATTGATCCGGAGGTTCCGCGCTGTAGTCTCGTGCCATGCGGGTCTCCGAGGGGAGCCGTCCAACATGGTCGTGTGCGGCGCGGAGTTGGTCCGGAGGTTTCGCGCTGTAGTCTCGTGGCATGCGGGTCTCCGATGAGGGGAGCCATCCAACATGGTCGTGTGCGGCGCGGAGTTGGTCCGGAGTTTCCGCGCTGTAGTCTCGTGGCATGCGGGTCTCCGAGGGGAGCCGTCCAACATGGTCGTGTGCGGCGCGGAGTTGGTCCGGAGGTTCCGCGCCGTAGTCTCTTGGCATGCAGGGCTCCGGTGGGAGCCGTCCGATAGGGCCGTGTGCGGTGCGGAGTCGGTCCGAAGGTTCCACGCCGTAGTCACGTGGCATGCGGGTCTCCGATGGGAGCCATCCAACATGGTCGTGTGCGGCACGGAGTCGATCCGGAGGTTCCGCTCCGTAGTCTGGTAGCGTGCGGGGCTCCGGTGGGAGCCGTCCGTTAGGGTCGTGTGCGGTGCGGAGTAGGTCCGGAGGTTCCGCGCCGTAGTCACGTGGCATGCGGGTCTCCGAGGGGAGCCGTCCAACATGGTCGTGTGCGGTGCGGAGTCGATCCTCCGGAACCCGCCGGAACTTTCCCGGCTCAAAATGCACCGGGGTCGAACGTAGGTCTGTCCATGGGTCGCTGGTTTGATCTAACCCCCCGCAAAAACTACTCGGATTGGCAGGGTCAGGCCGTACCGTACGTACCGGCCTTTTTCCCTCTACAATCTCAGGCTCTAACATTTTTCTAGTATCCTCCCTCCACCCGGAGTTTTCTCTCGGGTTTTCCCCAACAAACGAGTACAGTAATTCATCTACAGTTACGAACGTACTACTGTGGGCCTTGTCAGTCTGGCCTCCGTACTGGTACTCGTCACTTTCTGGCATGTCCCCGCTCCGCGGCGAGTCTGATACCAGACCTCCCCGGTCTCGTGAATTCATTGCTTGAAAATCTCGAATTCCACCTGTATTTCTCTCAGTGTGCCGCCCCACCGCTGCCGCCAGTGTAACAAGAATATTCCCTGCTTGTTAAAGAACTCGGCACGAAAAGAACACAAGGCAAAAGACAATTCTCAGCATGAAAGTACCGCAGGTTTATTTGGATCAACTTTCCTCAACAAACACAAAGATCAAAGATGGCGCAGAGAATCGCGTCCCCGCGCGGAACGGGTATCCCGATCCTCCGGCAGGGGCTCACGCCACCCGGCTCCGTCGGGAGCCGCAATGGCGCCACCAACACGTCAGTTAGACCCACCGTGAAACGGTGCTGGCGCCCCCAGCGGCGGATCGGGACGGCCGTTACAGTATATTAAATGAGTTGCAATATGGATCAGTACATAACATTTTGACAAACAGGACAGTTTCCAAGGTAATTGAATCAATCTTGGCTGCAGTTGAATGCCAAGTCGGATCCTGTGATACCAACACAGTTTCTGTGTACCCTTGCGGACTGTGTAACGAGGAGTGTGAAAGTTTTCCAGACGAAAAGGACCGTAGTAGCATCGCCTGTGACATATGCCAAAGATGGTTTCACTACAGTTGTGCTGGTATCACAGGATCTGAGAGTTTCTTGAAAAGGAAAAGGTCCATCTGGAAATGTGCCTCCTGTACATATCAAACTAAGGGCAGTAAAAGAAAATGCAAACTTGGAGAAAGAGAGATGTAATATCGGTTTGCTATCAAATTTTATTTTTTTGCCCTTCTTCCACAGCAAGCAAGTTTCGTTGTTTGTACATTATATTGTATATACAGTTCTCAACAAGAGAATAGCCACATGGTCCTCATTGGGATTTGAACCTGATATCTCTGGCAAACTAGGCTTTATGGCTATAGCAGTGGTTTACAATGCATGGGAAAAACTGAGCAAAGTACCCAGTACATGTACACGAGTGTACATTAATGAGGCCAATTCTACATCCGCCCCAAGTGCCATAAACTGTGCATTCTGTGATAAATTCAACAGCGCGCACCATAACACGCGTATAGACACAGTAATGGCGGATATGATAGTTGTTGACATCACGCGTATGGCACGCCAAAGCGGAAATAATTCAACACTGATAATTTTGCCATAAACACTTAAAAACAAGTCAACAAAAAACGGTATGCCAGTTTTTAACAGTCTATCAACATTTGAAAGTCATGCCAACTTTTTTTTCTTGCACAACATTTGCAAAAATATGCGTCAACATTGAATTATCAGTGTTGAATTATTTTTTCCCTTTAGCATGCCATAGTATTGACACAACCGGTTGTCAAGCCAAGTGAAACCCAAGAATACATGTACATGTAGCTGAGCTGATAGGGCATTTGTTCATTTAAAGTTACTTAAGGTCTTGCGTTCAAATCCTGATGGGGACCATATGATTTATCTGTAATTCCATGTAAGGTTAACAAAGACCCTGTTGTCACTAGAGAGATTGCTTTGCTCGACAATGATTCAACAAATATTTTCTGATGTGAACGCATGCCTCTTGTAATGTGTACGCTCCCATCTGTTCACACATAACAAAATGGGGCCAACGTCACACAGCTCCATTCTTTCTTAGTTAGTGGCTGTCTTAACGTGAGTGGTACCGCTCTTCGTTGAATATTTGTTAAGTCAGATGTGAACGCATGCTTAATTAACAATGATCAACTAATCCTTGTCAATGAAGTAATTTCTCTAGTGAGAACAGGGTCTATTTCATTGCCAAGGTGCTATACAAATGCTGCAAAAATAAAAAAGGCACTGTTATTTGTATCAACATTTCTTTTAGCATCAGTTCTTTGTTTTCAGTACTGATAGAACAAGGTTCCTACTATAACAAGATACATGTAATCTGCAAAGTCCCACTGACCTCTTAATAGACCGCATCGAATAGCCGCCATCTTGTAGGGCAGTTCCTTGAGGACATGCATGGTTGCACATTTTGTGCTTAAATTGTTTTACAGTCTAATTAACAAAAGGTACCCCACAAGATGGCAGCTGTTGGATACGGTTTGACTTATATTCCAGCATTGCACATCACTTTATTGAGCTCGTGCCAATGACGTCATTTTGGGAGTCAAATAATGCAGCGTCGTTGTGGAAGCAATGTGCGTGCGCGTTGTGTGTGTCCATAGCGTGCGTAACAGCAATGCTAAGGCTCCCATTGGTGAATTAAACCGTGTTACGCCCACTAGAGACAAACACAGCGCGCACGCACATCGCTTCCACAATGACTCGGCATTATTTGACTCCCAAAATGGCGTATTTGCACGTGTTCGAAGGGGTCAATACATGTACATGTAGCCTACAAACATGTAGCTCACACTGTCACGATTTAGTGCCACAACAATAAACAAAAACGTAGTTTTGCCCCAAGACAGATTTGTTGTGTCCCTTAGCACAAGTGGTGCCTACATGTAAATGGTGGCTTGTGAAAATAAGTAGGGGGACAACACTACAATTAACTAAGGATTTGTATAACATGGCCAATTGTAGCACTTAAATTATCTGTTTTGTTCCCATGGAGGTATTTTTTTAGATTTTTAGGTTAGAATGAGATTCATTTTCTGGAAAAATCTGCACAAGCTCCATTGAGTATTTAAAGATATACAGTCCGTGTGTTTGGGTGTGGCACCTCGAGAATAAACATGTATGATTTGAGGTTCAGGCAGGTATTTCAGGAACTTAAAGGAACAAGAACTGGCTGTAGGTTAACTAAAGCAGAGCATACTACAAGGGCTGATTCCATTAAATCAATCATATTCAATGGAATCGGACCTTGTAGTATACCAAACTCCTTGAGTCTACCAATTGCTCTTTCAACATGGATGCGCGCATTGGCCACTGTTTTAGTTGTAGTGTCTTCAGATTCAGTGAACTGGGTGGAGCTTGCAGTGGTTCTTCTGAATGGAGGGATGATGAGCTTAACCTGCTTACGAAGTAAGAGTTCTTGAATGTTGAATCCCCGGTCTGCCATAATTAAATCATTTGGTTGCAGTTTATCAAGAATTTTTGTCATCTTGACAATCTTTTTATCAGATGTGTTTCCTCCTGCTGGTTTTGACACGAATGAAATAGTACCACCTGGAGTAATGCCAACAAGGCACTTAAGAGTTGGGCGCGATTTATACTGGCTGTATACTTGAGAATTAGATGCAGCCAAAGAGGGACGCTCGATTTGGATTTCCGTACAATCGATAATGCAACGTACTATGCCATTCATATAGTACTTGTGAAAGCACTTGGGGTAGTATTTCAGGACATCTTCCTTACTTGGCCATTGTATGAAATGTTCAAGTTCTTTTGCCAGAAAAGGGATCCATGTTGATATCACTTGCGACACCGTGCTCTGAGAAACACCAAAGCGAAATGCCAAGTCACATTCACGCAGATTTAGGCGAAGCTTCATCAGTGTCATTAGGAACTCATCCTCTGGAGACTGAGACCTCTTTCTCCCTGGCTTTTCATGGTTGCTCATCTGGTAGGTCTTGTCTGATGCTGATGATTTGCCTTTAAAATAGTGCATATTCCTTGTACGAGGTTGTACTTCTTTAAATAACCACCGAAAAACAGCATAGCTAGGGAGTCCAGTGTAAAGTTTTACCAGCTCATCTGAATGAGAAATATCACTCGTGGACAGATGCTTTCTTGAAGCTTGTAATTCATGTTCCAATCTTTCAACCCGAGCTTTAGCTTTTGTCATTTCATTTCTGAGTTCACCACGCTGCTTTTGTAAGTGCATGGTCTATTTCGATCTCGAGGTGCTTTACATATTCTGTGCTGTAGAGCTGATTACTGCAGCTAAAAGGGGCATGTACGTAGCTGTGATCATGCTCCAGTGGTACATGTACCATCTTCACATCTTCTGGGTTTACTTGCACGGCAATCGATCTAAATCGTTGTACTCTTGCCTTTTTCTTCGGTTGGGGACCAAGTGCTTGTCGCTTTTTGGGAGATTTTCTTTTAGGAGTGTCAATATTGTATCCCTTCAGAAATAACGTCGGATGAGGGTCAACGGGAAAAGGTTCTCCATGTTTGAAGTGGTTGCTGCATACTACAGTTGATGTAGTTACTGTGAAGTTTTTGCGTTGTAGTAGTTTTGTCCATACACGACGGTGCTTCACATTTCCACAACTGTGGAAGCGGAGCACCTTGACATGATCTTTGATTATATCTGTGAGGAAAGAAAAGTATTCCTTAAATACAAAAATACACATGTATGTAATATTACATTGGTTGTATGAATTTTGTTCACCGAGACGCCATGTCAAGTGTAAGTCTATGGAACATGGCAGAAAAAAGTTTATTTTCAAGGAATTTTTAAAATATTTTTCACTCCCCTTTAAAATATAGGCCTAGTGGCGAATGTGTACAGTGTTTATTTATAGTTTTTTTATACCAATTTTTTTCTTCTTTTTTAAAGGAAATACTTTCCAGCCTGTTTTCACACCATTTTGTACACAAGGTTGCATGTTAGGACCGAGTTGACCTGGGACCGAGTTGACCTGGGACCGAGTTGACTTGGGACCGAGTTGACTCGAAACCGTGATTTGATGACATGCATTACAAAATTGACACACACACACGGTCAGCGGACGGGTGAAGAACAAGACATCGACTGACAAAAACTTTGGCCTTTTTATCTGCACAATTCAACACAAATTTTACTCTTTTTATGTCTCTACAACCATGACAACCTTCCACATACCTCTTTGGAAATCTGCGATGATTATTACAACCAAAAACAGCGCAATGATCCCCACCTCCCATTGTAAAGATAGAAAAAAATTACAGTTTTGAGGTCCGTTCACGTCTTTCAGTTTCACTTTCAGTTTTGTGTGGTGAAAAAGTGCCGTGCGGTGGCGCTGCTATTTTTTGGCGCGCTGACCCGAAATCTATCCCATGAACCTTTGCGGCCGCTATTTGCGATAAGGTCTATGTCATGTACCCCCAGATTCTTTCACCATCTCAACCATCTGCGAATGTCGGTAAATTATCTGTTGTATTATTTTAATACAACAGGTTTGTAAACAATCCAACACGACCACGTACCAGCAGACGACACGACTCGCAAATACATCCTTTAGAAGATTTCTAATGAATATTCATTACAACGTAAGCTCCCCGTGACTTCGACCAATAATATCGTTACGTCCTGTTTTGGACTTAATTCCCATAGACCGTGTACAACTGGCGTGCAGAAGTCCCAAGTCCGAGATCCTGAACCGAAATAGACTAGTTCCCTGTCCATACATTTCAAAAATCGGAAACGGAAAACAAAACAGGATCTCGGACTTGGAACCAAGTCTATCCGTTGCCAGGCACGGAGGTAGACTGGTTTCCTGTCCTCATAGTATAGTGTATGGCGCCCTCTCGCGGCGGCCAGTGACAAAAATATCACGCAGTATTGAATTGAATTGAATTGAATTGAAATGGTTTATTAGGATAAAATCAATCTCGCAGCCATCTGGCCGAATTGCATGATTTACATACAAATATTAAAAGACATTAAATACATTAAAAAACAAATCGAGAGCATAGAGCGCTATCACAAGGTCACGACTATCAAAAGGTCACGACCCTCCCGTGCCTGTCCCCAGACGGGAAGAGAGCAACAGAACGAATCGGAGAAATGCACATGCCTGTCAGCAGACGAACACGTGATCCACCGCTCCCATAACCCGGAGGACAAACCCGGGAGACGTCTAGTGACCCGTGACAGCCGTGACACCGCTATATGCACAGAAAACAATTTAAACACACAATGTCAAGCAACATGAAACAAAATTATCAAAATTATGCCGAATTAAGAGTCCGAGTTAAATGGGGAATAGGACTATTTCTAAACCGTTCAGTCCTGCAATGGAATTCAGTTCGCTTTGCTAAACTTCGAGTTTGGTAAACCTTTGGTGCCACGGTTGGTAGCAGGCGGTGAAGTTTTGAAAGTGGGTTCTCCATGGATTTGGCAAAAGAAAGGCACAACTGATGGCGCCTACTGCCCAGGGTAGCAAGCTGACAGACGTCGAGAGCTTGTGAGTAATGTATGTAATTACCACCAAGGATAATCCTACACGCTCGTTTCTGTATACGCTCCAAACTCGTACACTGTTCCTTTGTTAAGCCTCCGGACCAAGTAGCAGCGGCATACTCCACGACAGGCCTAACGAATGTTGTGTAAATAGTTATAAGGTCACTTGTTGGAAGATTATAATGTTTCAGCGACCTTAAAACATACAAACGGCTGTTTGCTCGTTTTATAATGGACGCGACGTGTGCGTTCCATTTTAGATCTGCTTGTATAAAGATCCCGAGCAACTTAATAGTTTTGGATTGTTGAATAACCGCATCATCCAACTCCAGGACACAAGGACCAGCTTGATTTCTCACAAAGGAAACGTCCATTGTTACACACTTATTGAGATTTAGACGCATTTTGTTCCTGCTGGACCATTCTGCGAGTGATCCAAGGACGTTAGACAACTCAGAATGAGCTGAAGCACGGCGAGTCTCAACCACTGTAACGTCGTCCACATATTTAAAGACATAAAAGCTGTTGGCATCATTTGTGGATATTGTGGTATTCGTGTCCTCGGTTCGCAAAGCGTCATTAATAAGCGAAAGAAAAATGATAGGCCCCAATTTGGTTCCCTGGGGCACACCAGCTGTTGTTGGACACCACGTTGATTTTACACCTTTGTACTTCACCCGCTGTTTGCGATCTGTTAAAAAGTTGGCGATCCATGACACCAGGGAAGGGTGCACCTCCAAGTTGATCAACTTTGTTATTGCAATCGTGTGGTCTACTCGGTCGAACGCCTTTGAAAAGTCAGTAAGAAGAATCGTCGAGGATGTACCGCGTTTATCTGCGTTTTCGTGAAGAGTATGCAGGACGTCGATCAGACAGTGTGATGTCGACACACCCTTTAAGTTCCCATACTGTGCAGGATCTATCTTTGGTTGTAGCGATCGCATAAGTTCCTTTGCTATGAAGTGTTCAGCGATCTTGGCGAAGTGATCTGTGAGGGCGACCGGACGAAGACTGCCAATTTGCGGGGGCGAAGATTTCGGCAGTGGCACAATATCCGCGAGCTTCCATTGCATTGGGACCAATGACTGCCTGTACGAACTATTAATTATGTCTGTAAGCGGACCACTCAGTTCAAAAGCAAACGTACGAACAAGTCGAGGTGAAATTCCATCCGGGCCACTAGCTTTGTGAAGTTTGATTCTTTTAAGCTCGTTGAAAATCTCCCACTGATGGACAGATTTCATTGGGCGTGATGGGAGGTAAGCTGGTAACACAGACGCATCAAGTGGCTCCAGATCAGCAGCAATGGAAGCAAAATAGTCAGCGATTTTGTTAGCAATTCCCTCGTGGTCAGAAGAATCAAGATAAGGGACGCTTATATTTGTAGATGTATCTTTCCCTGACATAACGCGTATTTGTTTGAACCAGTTGCCTGGGTTGGTTCTCTTCAGCCGTCGAACGCGATCCGTATAGTAGTTGGCCTTAGCAATACCGATTACGCGCCTAACCTTGTTTCTGAGCCGCCTCCATTCATGTGTGGACCCATTGTGAAAGGCTTTCTGCCGTTTAGATATGAGGGCCTTGATTTGAGGCGTCATCCAAACTTTATCGCATGAGTGTACCTTGATCATGTGACATGGAAAAAAAGAGTCAATTAAGTGCTGCAATGTCTTGTAAAAGGCATCGCATTTGTCGGATGCCCTCTGTTCGCTGTAGACTTCGGACCAATCATGGTCGAGAATCCATGCACCACATTCTCTGATCTTACTGTCCGGCATTGGGCGAACCACCCGCTTGCGTGTAGCGTTGTTCCCAGGACAATAGTCACAAGATCGCAGTAAAACACAGGAATGGTCGCTCATACCGACAGGAGAGAGGATCTCAACATCTCGATACAAATTGGCAATGTTCGTAATCACTTTGTCTAAAATAGCGTTCTCTCGTGTGGGCTGATTCACAATCTGAACCAGGTTGTGAGACAGAATGTCATGAAGGTCTAAACGATTAAAATCCCCCGCGATGAAGACACCGGTATTTGGGTTGTCGGTGAGGATGCGATCAATTGTGATGGCAATGTGGTCACACAGGTCAGGTGCTACCGCGCTATTAGGAGGATAGTAGAACGCCCCAACGATAATAGAGGGGGTCTGACGCGGTAGCCTAGATGGCCGAAGCTTCACCCACAGACCTTCAACTTCGTCTGGAACGACAATGTCATCAATCTTTCTGGCATTTAAATGATGTTTCGCATACAATGCCACGCCTCCACCGCGGCGGTCAGACCTGGACTTAGTAAACAAGTCAAAATTAGAAATGTTCCATATATGAGTGGGCGCACTATCCGCGAACCAGGTCTCACAGATAACCGCAATATCAACTGAGTTATTGTCGAGTACCGTGGCCAATTCACCCACCTTGTTGTTCAGTGAACGAGGATTACACAACAGTAACGTTGGCAACTGGTGCTGAACGCGTTGAAGAACCCGAGTGGGTTTAATGGTAATAAGGTTACTGGCGTTTGATGTACGCTGGCCCAAAGAGTCGAAAATGGCTGCTCGATTAGTGATAATAGGCCATATCTGTCGCTGTTTGTGCACTCCAGCTCGACAACCCCGTTGTGTCACCTTTGCAATCTGTAGTTCTTTTACAACATCCCATACTTTAATCGGAAGGAAAGGTTTTCCAAGACTAATGTACATGTAGCTCTCTGATGGTTCAGCTAGACTGGTTTCCCATATTATGGCGTGTGGAACGTTGCAATATTCGATAATGCACAAATATATGTGCGATGTTAAATATATATGTGCGATGTTTTTTCATATGTGCGATGTTTTTTTTCATATGTGTGCGATGTTTTTTCATATGTATGCGATGTTGAAAATATATGTGCAATAATTTGACATATATATGCAATGTTTTTTCATATGTATGCGATGTTAAAAATATATGTGCAATAATTTGACATATATATGCAATGTTAAAAATATATGTGGGATATTTCGACATATATGTGGGATATTTCAATGTGTGGGGTCGCGGTGTTCGGGATATATGGGCGTGATCTTTCATAGATTGGTTCCCGATCCCTATAGATTGGTTCGCTTATTGCGAAAGTGTGGAATATGTGGACGGGAACCAGTCTATTCTCCTGTGTGGAATATGTGGACGGGAACCAGTCTAGATCTTTCAATGTATGTGCGTAGACTGGTTCCCGCTCCACATATTCCACATACAACGACTGAATATGAGGAGTGGATTTGCGTGCGTGATATTTGGCACAAATACAAAGAAAACCAGCCCCAATAGGCCTGTACCAAAAATAAATCAGCCTGGCAGATTAAATGACAGAAACTAAAGTGCAATTTCACGCAGCAGTCTATCAAGCTTGCAAACTTCAGTTACGGATTTGACCAAGTTGACGTAATTAGTCACAAAAATTAATTGCGAAGTTGTATCTAGTGCGAGAATTAAGCCGCCTTCTAGCTTAGAGAAATTATGAAATAAGAAGGGGTCTTAAAATCGATTTATTCAGACAAGTAGGCACTTTTTTTAACGATTTTTCAGCTGTAATAAATAAGAAATATTCATGTAGAATCATTATCAATCAGCTTTATCGTCATAGCAATCGATTTAATTAGTCAAACAAATTAATTGCGAAGTTGTATCCAGTGCCGGAATCAAGCCGCCTTAATCTTAGAGAAATTGGGAAATAAGAAGGGGTCTTAAAATGCGATTTATTCAGACAAGAAGGCACTTTTAATTTATATTTTTCAACTGAAGCATAAGAACAACTCATATAGAATCACAATCAACCAGCTTTATAGTCAAAGCCATCGATTTAATTAGTCAAACAAATTAATTGCGAAGTTGTATCCAGTGCGCGAAGCCGCCTTAGATATGTTTTGTGCACGCACATGCGTCGCTTGAGGGCGCTCTTTGCACCTCCTTCAAAATGGCCGCGAAAATGTCGAAATGGCCTTACGAGCAAAAACAATGAACAACAAAGACACGTTTTGTGTCAAATTTGGGGATTCCGTGGCCTGCTTTTTGGAACAAGAGATGTTCGCCTGCTCGTCTGTTCACGCCAAACTGAGGGGCGCCGAAGCCAGTTGGCACGATCGATTTTGCTTGCATTAATACATTTCGTCATGAATCTTTGTGAACAACGTCGGCGCATGGTGGGTCGGCGCCTGTGGCTGTGCAGCTTCGCCGCCGAGTGGCTACCGGTATACGCCTATAGTTAGGTAATGTTATGCACCTTGTACTGGAGTCAGGTCAACTCGACCGTTTACCAACTCGACTCGTACCAACTCGACCGCGTACCAACTCGACCGCAATCCAACTCGACCGCAAACCAACTCGACCGCGTACCAAACCAACTCGACAGTCACCGCGCGCCGACAGCAACCCGGGCGGCGGGCACCGGCAAACCCCCGGCCGACAAACCCCCGGCCGGCCGCGTGTTATGTTCAGTCATGTCAGTGTGCGAGCGAGTCGACACTTACCGGCCGAATCCAGCGACGCGACACGGCTTCTCCTGTTTTGTATTTGTATAGACCTTATCGCAAATACCGCTTGGGTGAGTTTTCACAAAAGCAGTAATGTATTGTGGGAAGGTTTTCGGGGCAGACTTTGCCCCGTTTTCCTTCCCATAATACAGTTGTGCTTTTGTGCAAACTCGCCCAAGTGGTATTAGCGATAAGGTCTATGGTCGAGTTGGTTTGCGGTCGAGTTGGTACGCGGTCGAGTTGGTACGCGGTCGAGTTGGTTGACGATATATTTTTTTCCCGGTCGAGTTGGTCCGAGTCGAGTTGGTATTCGGTCGACTTGACTGACATCCCTTGTACTGATACTGTATACCTATCGGTAAGAGTTGAGAAGCTGACCCTGTTGACTTATTAAGCATCGTTAAAAGGGTTAACCTGTGCAGATTTGATGGGAAAAACTAGCTAAGATAATCTCAGCTCTTGCTTTATCATTTTTCATTGGGATGTGGTCTTTTAGCAGTAGAGCTGAGAAGCATTAAGAACATGAACACGCCATCACAAAACAGGACAAAACAAATGTCATTTTCTCACCGTGACACACTAATTCCCCCCTGGGACTCACCCAAATCTTGTCAGGCATAACCACTACGCAGGTCCTTGAGTGAAATAACCAGCCACGATGAATATTTTGCCAACAATTCCAACGAAACAAACCGGTATGCTCACAGCCAGTTGTTGTCTCGTGTTTTAAATGGTACTGTGTCTCGTCGTCGCGTGACCCATAGTCTGTGTACAAAGGAATTTTTATGCGCGTCGGTTACCAGTGCACATGCGGCCCACCAGTCAAACCTATTTTGTAATAACGTCCGCACTGCGTACGACCAACCGACACAAGCGCACATCCGACGACTGTTTGCTGCACTACTGCTACACTACTGCTACACTATGAGGCTTGTGTCACTGGTATCACGGCTGCGGCGGAACGGCAGCCGAAGTTGGCCGACCATCACTGTTACTATTATTATTATTTCTTTCTGGTATTCATACCAAAGATTCCTCAATAGTGCTCATTGCACTGTCACTCGTAAGCGTGAGGAAACCCATGAAGAATTACAATTAGAAATGGCCAGAGACACCGGGGAATCCCCTTGCTCTTAACGAAAGAATGCTCTTGGATCTTTAGAGTGCGGGGCACTTTTAATTGTGACTGTGACCGCCCAATCGCGCGATCTTTCGCCGACCTCTACACGCCGGCCGATGCCTATAAATCGCACACGCCGCCCGGCCTCCGCTTTAATTGTGACTTAGGTGTTAGGGATGTAAAGCCGTTGGTCCAGTGTGTTATGTAATTGTAAACGAAAGAATGCTCTTGGATCTTTAGAGTGCGGGACCAATTACATAACACACTGGACCAACGGCTTTACATCCCTAACACCTAAGTCACAATTAAAGCGGAGGCCGGGCGGCGTGTGCGATTTATAGGCATCGTCCGGCGTGTAGAGGTCGGCGAAATATTGCGCGATTGGGCGGTCACAGTCACAATTAAAAGTGCCCCGCACTCTAAAGATCCAAGAGCATTCTTTCGTTAAGAGCAAGGGGATTCCCCGGTGTCTCTGACCATTTCTAATTGTAATTCTTCATGGGTTTCCTCACGCTTACGAGTGACAGTGCAATGAGCACTATTGAGGAATCTTTGGTATGAATACCAGAAAGAAATAATAATAATAGTAACAGTTTTGGTCGGCCAACTTCGGCTGCCGTTCCGCCACAGCCGTGATACCAGTGACACAAGCCTCATAGTGTAGCAGTAGTGCAGCAAACAGTCGTCGGGTGTGCGCTTGTGTACACAGACTATGGGTCACGCGACGACGAGACACAGTACCATTTAAAACACAAGACAACAACAACTGGCTGTGAGAATACCGGTTTGTTTCGTTGGAATTGTTGGCAAAATATTCATCATGGCTGGTTATTTCACTCAAGGACCTACGTAGTGGTTATGCCTGACAAGATTTGGGTGAGTCCCAGGGGGGAATTAGCACGGTGAGAAAATGACAGATTTGTTTTGTCCTGTTTTGTGATGGCGTGTTCATGTTCTTAGTGCTTCTCAGCTCTACTGCTAAAAGACCACATCCCAATGAAAAATGATAAAGCAAGAGCTGAGATTATCTTAGCTAGCGGCGCCTGAACTTTAAGATCGGACAGAAACGTTTTCGGCTAGCGCAATAATCCACTGCCTAATCGCCACCAAACTCCGTCTGATAGTTCTTGAGACACTCACCTTGCGTGTGTCTACGGAATTTCGGTACCATTTGTCCATTAAATTCTCCTAAAAAATGTTGGGAAATGAACGGGAACATGTGCGATGCGTCCACATGCGTGATCCAGGCATTTGGTAAAAGCCAACAGCTGGGACCAATAAAAAATCCAGGCAACTCTGGGAGTTCTGGCAACTCCGGCTTTTACCGAATGCCTGGATCACGCATGTGGACGCATCGCACATGTTCCCGTTCATTTCCCAACATTTTTTAGGAGAATTTAATGGACAAATGGTACCGAAATTCCTTAGACACACGCAAGGAGAGTGTCTCGAGAACTATCAGACGGAGTTTGGTGGCGATTGGGCAGCGGATTATTGCGCTAGCCGAAAACGTTTCTGTCCGATCTTAAAGTTCAGGCGCCGCCATATTGGAAAAAAACAACATTACCTATGGGGGATACATTATCCCCCATAGTTCTAGGGGTAAACCCAATCCACATACACGCCCAGGATTCGAAACGGGTACGCCAGAGGAAAGGCGAGGAAAGAACCACTACGCCAACCGGACCGCCATTAAGCAAATTAAATTAAAAATGATCAACGGGGGTTTGAAAGAAGAAATACAAATAAAGCAAACTAACAAACAGACAAAGTGAGAATTTTATCAATATAAATTTCTTTATATTATTTATAACAATTTAAAACAATGTAACTGTACAATCTAGACGATTCCAAGATTTTGGGTATCAGGCTATAAATAGTTTCATTATGTAATAATGTACGACTACCCCGGTAACTAATTTTTTGACAAAATTAAAGCCTCCCAGATATAGATGTTTAAAAATCATACACCTCAGGCGACAGACAAAAAAAGGAACATAGTTAGTCACACGAATGTGGTCACGTGACGTCTGACTGTCACGTTCCTAAATAATCATGATAATGCCGTATTCCACTCATGCTCGCGGGATAACTAATATTATCTTCAAGCAAAATTGACGCACTAATAACACGCGCACTCTGCAAGTACTACATGTACTCCGCGCATACAGTATGCGTAGGGACACGGTTATCTTGGAATACCATGGTGCATTTACCGGTACACAGAGTGCAATATGAGTATCGGAAGAGTATTATGAAACATTATCACACTGTTGGTTGCCATGGATCCACCAATCAAAACAACGGATTCAAGTTTGCTTGAAGATATATTAAGTTATCAACATTTGAAGTTATACAGGGTGTATCAGAAAAAGTAGACACTCCTAAAATTGTAGATAAAATGAAAATTGTAGTATTTTTAGAAAATTGGCTCACTAATATTGAAATATCGGTAGACATAGGTTTCGATTTTTCATTAACGTCGTCATCATGTTGGGAATTTCACACCTGGCTGAACAGGGGTTAGTTTTGTAAACAAAACTAAAATTAACTTGCGCATAAAAATGGAAGATGCAAAACAGGATCAAGGAGCACGAGAGAGCAATTTGACATGTCCTTTTTTTGCTATCAGCTTATCAGAAAGTATAGCTTTACAGAAAGTGTGTACCTTGAAGGGGCATCGGGGCCAACTCAGCAGGGCATGAGGCCATTGGCCTTGGAGCCTTGGTTAATGTCAAAGCCTGGATTGGTTCCATTTCTGTCACAGTTGCTAATTTTTGTTCATTATGTATTCACAGATTGGAGATGGAGCCCACAGACTGTGGAGCTTCATATTACACACTACAAAAGTGGAAGTGTTGCCATGGATACTGAAAACACAGGAGAGGTGAGTTTTTGGCCATCATTCAAATTTTATTACAGTGGAATTTCGCTATAATGAACACCAAAAAGAACATTCAGCTACAGTGAACATCGCTCATGGCTCCCAATCATTTGTTCGCGTTAAACGCCACCAAAACAAACACTTGTATGGTTCAGATACGATGCCCATTTATGGTGACTTTCCACTGTATTAAAACTTGTCTAGCTTCCGCTTATAGGCATGCATGGGTAGGGCTTCCTCAAAGATGATATAGCAGCAAAAG
Source organism: Henricia sp. BOLD:AAB3569 (assembly GCA_037783545.1). Taxonomy (NCBI): domain Eukaryota; kingdom Metazoa; phylum Echinodermata; class Asteroidea; order Spinulosida; family Echinasteridae; genus Henricia; species Henricia sp. BOLD:AAB3569. Next base: position 126,259 of record JBBELK010000433.1, read on the forward strand.
TGCAAGATAGCCCACCCATGCGAAATCAATTCAATAAAGTCAAGTACATGTATGTAAAGGCACCATTTTAGTAATAAGCAAACTAGACGCGCCTTGTGTCTGTTTGACATGCCTCTCGTAGTGTAATCTGTGTCGCGGCGAATAGTTACAGCGGCATCCACACTTGGGATGAGAGAAAAGTCGTAAGGGCTTTATCGGGATTCCAACCTGACACCTGTGACTCACTGGGCAGAAGCTCTACCATCTGAGCTATAAGGCACAGTGGTATACTCCCTCAGAGTTTCCCCAAGACCTCTGCCACACCAGGCAGATGCTCTACCAGCTGAGCCATAAGGCACAGTGGTATACTCCCTCAGATTTTCCCCAAGACCTCTGACTCACCAGACAGACACTCCACCAGCTGCTGAGCTATAAGGTACAGTGGTATACTCCCTCATATTTTCCTTAAGACCTTTTACACACCAGGCAGATGCTCTACCGGTACCAGCTGAGCTATAAGGCACAGTAGTACATGTTATACACCCTCGGATTTTCCCCAAGACCTCTGACACACCAGGCAGATGCTCTACCAGCTGAGCTATAAGGCACAGTGGTATACTCCCTTGGGTTTTCCCTAAGACCTCTGACACACCTGGCAGACGCTCCACCAGCTGAGCTACATGTATAAGGCACAGTGGTATACACCCTCAGGTTTTCTCCAAGACCTCTGACACACCGGGCAGATGCTCCACCAGCTGAGCTACATGTATAAGGCACAGTGGTATACTCCCTCAGGTTTTCTCCAAGACCTCTGACACACCGGGCAGATGCTCTACCAGCTGAGCTATAAGGCACAGTGGTATACTCCCTCGGGTTTTCCCCAAGACCTCTGACACACCGGGCAGATGCTCCACCAGCTGAGCTATAAGGCACAGTGGTATATTCCCTCAGGTTTTCCCCAAGACCTCTGACACACCGGGCAGATGCTCTACCAGCTGAGCTATAAGGCACAGTGGTATACTCCCTCAGGTTTTCTCCAAGACCTCTGACACACCGGGCAGATGCTCTACCAGCTGAGCTATAAGGCACAGTGGTATACTCCCTCGGGTTTTCCCCAAGACCTCTGACACACCGGGCAGATGCTCCACCAGCTGAGCTATAAGGCACAGTGGTATACTCCCTCAGGTTTTCCCCCAAGACCTCTGACACACCGGGCAGACGCTCCACCAGCTGAGCTATAAGGCACAGTAGTATATATGTACACCCTCAGATTTTTCCCAAGACCTATGACACACCAGGCAGATGCTCTACCAGCTGAACTATAAGGCAAAGTGGTATACTCCCTCGGGTTTTCCCCAAGACCTCTGACTCACCAGACAGATGAGCTACAGGGAAGACGCTCTACCATCTGAGCTATAAGGCACAGTGATATACTCCCTCAGGTTTTCCCCAAGAACCCAATTGTTCTCTTATTGTTGCATGGGACCGCAACTGAGCAAAGTAACAAACACAATATTTGGTATGGTACCTAATCACCATTGAAATGAAACAACCAAACTATGGGATGAGAAAAAAATCAGCAACCGCGAGAGTCATGTCAAACGGACATGAGGCGCATCTACCGGTAGTTTGCTTACTAAAATGGCACCTTGAATTTCTACGGAGGTCAGCCCCTGGTAGAGTAGTCTATCTTGCAGCAGGCATTTAACTTTAATAGTTTGTGTAGTATTCAATTGTTCGTATTCAAATTTATGCAAATAAATGCTTAATTTACATATTACTGCACCATTAATTAATACTGACATATTGATGTACTGTTCTTGCCTTAATCAAAATTATGCAAATCTGCTACTTATTTACATGTCACTGCAGCATGCTAAATTTACTATTTTGCCCTTGCTCATGTATGGTGTTCACCTGAAACTGAGTTCCAGTTTTGTTTTTTGGAAGTCACATCATGGCCATGGTTTTATCATGATGCTACCCAGAATGCCCCAATATTTTCTCATGTTTATTCATGCATGGTGTCTCTCTGAAACTGAGTTCCAGTTTTGTTTTTTGGAAGTCACATCATGGCCATGGTTTCATCATGATGTTACCCAGAATGCCCCAATATTTTTTCATGTTTATTCATGCATGGTGTCCCTCTGAAACTGAGTTCCAGTTTGGTTTTTTGGAAGTCACATCATGGCCATGGTTTTATCATGATGCTACCCAGAATGCCCCAATATTTTCTCATGTTTATTAATGCATGGTGTATACCCCTGAAACTGAGTTCCAGTTTTCTTTTTTAGAAGTCACATAGTGGCCATGGTTTCATGATGCTACCCAGAATCCCCTAATATTTTCTCATGTTTATTCATGCATGGTGTATACCCCTGAAACTGAGTTCCAGTTTTATTTTTTAGAAGTCACATAGTGGCCATGGTTTCATGATGCTACCCAGAATGCCCCAATGCATTGAATGAAATGAGTTAATACTGACATCAGGTGTACTATCCTTATCAAAATTTTAATTTTAAAAATTGCTCATTTACATACCATATTTCCTAAATATGTTTGTTTCTACTACGGCATGTTACTCACAGTGGCTCAAGAGCCCAAAAACATTTACTTCCAGCCAAAAAGCTACAAGAGTTGAATACAGCTTTCAAAGATTTTTGCAAACTTTGTTTTGTTGATCATCATGTCTCTGTTAGGAGCCGTCCATAAAGGAGGGGGGAGGGGGTTGTTGACATTGCGTACAGGGTGGCAGGGGGGAGGGTCCAAACCGATACGTATGTACGCAAACTGAAAATTTGCTTTTACTAAAACGAGAAAGGAATTGGACAAGTTGACAAACATATTAGACAGGCCACACATTTTTGTCACTCATCTCACATTTTTTCACTCCTCAATTTAGGTTTTTCCCATTAAATCTGCAGTTTGTGTAAACTTTTGTAAGGCACATTTTTGTATTTTCTTTTTTAATTACTAAAACATCTTTGAGCAAATTCCGCTCAAACTCCATAACATTTTCGGGCCTGTTGTCTGTTTTGGCACCGATTTGGCACCGTCATATCTAGTTCGATGATAGCATTTCTGCGGTTGTACCAGTGTGGATGAACTACAATGTAGCTAAAATAAACCATCTTTTGTTTGGATCAATTCTGCTTTCATAAAATGCATTAAGTTCATTCATACCTCCACACATTTTCCACTTTAGTGTTAGATATTTGGTTTGAAGTCTTGCATGTAGCTCTGATTTGTAAGTACCGTAACTTAGTTAACTTATATATTTTCTGTCCCTTTTAGTCTGTGGCTACTGTTCATATGCACCACCCATCATGTTAAGATTTGCTGGGAGAAGAAATCGGGCCAGTGTTGACCTACAGTATCAGTAAGTCACAGTCCATTGTTCTGTTCATCTTTACTGCAAATGGGTCTGTCCACAGTAATGGGGTACATTTCTGTAACATTCAAGATCTTAGGTCCCAGTTCACTTCAAATTTCTTAATTTTATCTTTAAATTATCAAGCTAAACTGAGGAAATAACTTTTTCACCAAGGAGTAAGAAAAATAGTCCTACAACATACATTTGTGAAAACCCCTGCACAAATTTTCCTATTACGCATGTAACAAAGACGGAAAAACATGTCACAAAAGTGTCTGTCCACGTTACATGCGTAATAGGAAAATTTGTACACAAGCTTTTCAAAAATGTATGTTGTGGCAGCAATTTCTTTCCTTTTTGGGCAAAAGTTATCTCCTGAGAACAAAACAAGGACATTTCTTTAATTCTGAGATAAACTAAAGACATCTGAAAGGAATTATTGACTTAATTTTCAAATGTACCCCATTACTGTGGACAGACCCAAATCCATTTTGGGTCAATTTTATGACAATAATTTATTTTTTAAATCACAAGGGGTTAGTCCAGCAGTTATTTGCACAAATCGGCATAAAAATATATGACTTTTTAAACAATGTCTCAGAAATTATCAGGAAAACAATTTTTGCCCGTTTCCAACCTGTTTTGGTACGTTTCAAAGTTAAATTCTTAATCTTTTTTGTCTTTGCTGAAAATCCATACTGATGTACCCCGGTAGGGTCGTCTCTACCATCCCAATCAACTCTGATTGTGAATGTAGCCTGCAGTTTATACAGTGAACACTCATTGGGGAAGATTCCACTACACATTCAAATATTTGCGGAAATGCCTCTCATCTTGCATTTTAATTGCTCTACACTTCACGTTAATTTCTCCAAAGCAGTTTATTTGTAAACTCCACCATGCGTGAGGCAATCCATGATTTTAAACAAATCAGATGTGAATCTTTGTAAGCAACCTAACGTGTCTTCATTTTTCCAGCCAAATTGAAAAATTCATCAACTTTTAATTTTCTCTAAACTTGCAGCATTTTATAATGTACATGTAGTCGTTATGTTTTCTTAATTTGTGACAGGTGACAAAGACGTGTGTGCCAAGCGATGTCGACCAGGAGCTGTTTTGGCAGACCTCACTGCATCGTCTTCAGAGTGGCCAAGATTGACCCACGGTGAGCCCCAATATACTGGCATTTTCCACGTTAAGGGGGGAATTTTGGCAACATATACCATATTTTCCAGAAAATACCTTTGTCTGGTCTCAAAATAAAAGAAATAAGTTTCAGTTGTTCTGAAGAGATAACTTGGGCCCAAAAAGGGTTACAAATAGTGTGACAACATGCCTTTCTAAAAACCCTGTATACCAATCTCCAATATACACTCGTAACTGGGACGGCCTAAAATGTAACACAAGTGTCCGTCCCGGTTACGAGCGTATATTGGAAATTTGATCACAGGGTTTTTAGAAAGGCATGTTGTCACACTATTTGTAACCCTTTTTGGGCCTAAGTTATCTCTTCAGAACAACTGAAACTTATTTCTTTTATTTTGAGACCAGACAAAGGTATTTTCTCGAAAATATGGTCTGTATTGCCAAAATGCCCCCTTTAATGTATGAAGTATCTCCAGTTTTCGAAAAATTACCGTTGGGCCTTCAGGAGTTGCAGTTTACATGCATGCAACTTTTCCTCATCTGCACCATCGAAAATTTAAAAAAAACACTGTACAAAGTCGGAGATTTGTTTGTATTTCCCTTGTAACAGTTGCATGTCTGAGTTTACAGCATAGAAAAACATCTGATTCAACAAATATGGAAATGTTGCATTTGTGCCATCTGTAGATTTACTATACTGTTTACAAACTTTTTACTTTTCCCCCGCAGACACAAGTTGAAGAAATCAGGATGATTGAACCTTCTGCCACAGAGTTCCCAAAAAAACCCAAAGCAACTTTCCAACAAGAACCTCTGCTGTCCAAGCCTCTCTCCAAAAACAGTTTGTAAACATTGAATCAACTCAACCTTCCATCTATCAGTCAGTCCCTAAGCACACAACTCTTCAATGTCTCAAAAAAATGACTAACAGCTTGTAAACAAACAGGCTGTCCTAAATTTGTTCAAGCCTCTCTCCAAAAATTGATTAACAGTTTGTAAACATTGAATCTTCTATCCATCCCTAAGCACACAACTCTTCAGTGTCTCAAAAAATGACTATCAGTTTGTAAACAAACCAAAACTTGCTCAAATTATTCTCTCAAAAAATGACTAACAGTTTGTAAACATTGACTTGTACTTAATATTCTTGTCTTCATTTAGCAACAACCAATTGTATTTATTTCTCTTGTAGCATTGTTAAATGTACTTTAACAAATATAGTAATGTTTGTAAACAATCTTATTTAAATAGTGTTATATAGTTAAAGTAACTTCCAAAGTCAAAATAAAAGTCACTGACAACAAAAGTTTCATTTGTAAACAAGTCTCATTTTATTCTGTACTCCAATAAGTAAACCAAGTAATATATTCAAGTAAAATGTTCATTAACTTAATTTATGCAAGGTCCTAATTGCTATTGTCTTTACAGATAGGGCACGGTGGTCCAAAATTTAAATTTGAAAATCGAACAGGGGTTGCCCCCTGTCCGATTTTCTGATGTATTGAAGTGGAGGTTTCCCTCCTCTAACTGTTAAAGAAAACATTAATAAAAATGGTGTACAAAGAAATACAATTAAAATGATTTATTAAACATTCACTGTAAAACAAGAAAATATAATTACAAACGATAACTGCAATTTCAAGAAACAAATCAGTAAAACACAACATTTGTAACTTGGTAAATCACAATTAAGTTACATATTGTTAGTAACAACATGACGATAAACTGAAAATTGACTCTCAAGTTTTCTGTCTACATACCCAATTGACTAAAAATACCATCGGCAATTTGTTCCAGATTACGACGTACCACGGCACAAAGACATCACTCGCGAAAAGATTTAAAAACTATTCCGTCAAACGTCCAGAAGGATGAGCATGCACAAACGAATGCCTTTGTTGGAGTTCATTTGAGTAGCCTGTCACTTGTATTAAGACCCAGGGACTTGTGGTGGACTTGACTACAACCCTGCTTGCAGCCTCATGAGCTCCCATTTCTGAAAAAGAAAATTACAAAAATTAATTTCAGATCAACACAATTTACAATACATTTCATACCAAAACAAACTGATTTTTGAGTTAAATTTCTCATAACTTATTCCATTTGCCTAAAACAATTTACCAGTCGTACAAAAAAGTACCTTTTAGCTGGAAATCATGTGTAGCTTTTTGAACTGTATTATGTTCAATAAATTTCCTGTTGGTGAATACTTTTGCATTAATATACATGTAGCATGGAAGTCATCTACAGGGGTCACCTTATATAATAATACAGCATTTGTCTCAAATTTACTTGAACATTTCTTTTTACAGGGAAAACATTTGTGACATTTCTGACGTCACACACATAACATACATTTTCCCCCTGTAAAAAGGAACTTTTAGATAAATTTGAAACAAATGCTGTACTATTATAAGGTGCCCCCTGTAGATGACTACCATGCTAAACTCCTCAAAAAAAGTTCGGAAAGTCAAGTTTGACTGACGATTTTTCTCTTGTTACTAAATCATTTCCCTTGAAATTTGTATCATTGGAAAGCCCCGTTATTCCTCTTTACAGTGATGTGTCATTTGTTATGATTAATCGATTGGGGGATGTGTAGTATAGCGGAATACAGGGGTGGGTGGAAAGTGAAATGTCACAAAATTCACTGCTATTGTCGTGCATTTCCCTTTTGCTTTGAGGATGGGAATGTGTCAATGCACTTTTTGACAATAGCAGTGCATTTTGTGACATTACACCCGCCCTGTATTCAGCTGTACTGCACATCCCCCAATTGCTTAATCATAACAAATGACACATCGTAAAGAGGAATAACAGGGCTTTCCAATGATATAAAATTCAAGGAAAATTATTTTGCAACAAGAGAGAAATCGACAGTCAAACTTGACTTTCCGGAAATGCTTCAAAATGTCACACACATAGGTTTATTTAAACATGTCCAGTTTACGTGATCACTAAATGGGTTGACAGGAAAATTTCCACATGTTTAGTTTTATTAGAATGTAAAATGTTACAGCAAAAAATTTGCAGATTTGATCAGGAAAAACCCAAAATTTACCCAAAAAAATGTGACTTATTCTAAAATGAGTTGGATGTTGCACAGCCCGAGTCAAGTTTTTGCAAGTATAACTGGAAATCAGTCGCGGTTCTAGGCTTATGGACATTTCAAGCACTACCCAGATAGTGCCTGGATCCACTGCCAATTTCTAGTCATGATCACAAAAACCTGGCCCAGGCTTATGGACATTTCAAGCACTACCCAGATAGTGCCTGGATCCACTGCCAATTTCTAGTCATGATCACAAAAACTCAGCCCAAGCTGTCAGACACATTTTTCAAAAACAAAATTACATTTTTTGGCCAATCCTCCGGTTTTCTGATGATTGAGTACTGAATTCTTTCCTCATAAAACCAGGACAATTTAGTTCAACTTTGAAAATGCACACAAACTTGTTTATGGTTTTTCAATGATTATCAATTTATAGGTAAGAATTAAGGGTTTTTTCCCTATAAAAAAAACCAAACTAAATTTAAGAATTTGCTTAGAATTTATTTTTAGCCATTCTCGTGTTTTGAGCACAAACTGCATGTTACACATTTCATTTTCTACAAAAAAGAAAAGGTCAATTCATGTGGCGTGGATTGCATTTGAGACAATAGAGGTTTCGCAAGGTGACGAATACGGATAACGGTAACCGTTCACGTTGATGCGCTCACTGAACTGGGTTTCGCACTGTGTGACTACGTGCATACATTCATCTGCTAAATATGCTCTGTGCTTGGCTTTGTTTGCAGCAGATTTTCCTCACTTTCACGTGGGAATGATTCATTAAATTCGATCGGTATTCATGGAAGATACATCACAAAGAAACAAAATGCATAAAACTTATTAATCCATCACGGAAAAAGCGAAAAATCTGCATAACCGGTATCCGTTTTTATGTTACGCGTATGGAGGCCGATAACCGTTGTTCACGCATATGAAAACATGTGTACTATATACGGTTACGCGTCACGAGACGCGCATAAAGTCATGACGTATCGGTATCTGTGACGGTGCGAAAACCTCCCTAATGATTAGTTCTAAACGTGGGTTCTCTCCACCCAGGAGTAAATGGGTACCTATAAGGACAGTGAATGTTGATATGTTTGCTGGAATACATGTATTATAATGGCAGACAGTTCATGTTGTAACATGCAGTTTGTACTCCAATTTTAAACCACTTCAGCAAGTAAATTCATTCCCTTCGCACATATGCATTAAGTAAAGTTTGTTTAATCTACATGCCAAACATATTTGATTTTGTGCTGTACATTTACCAGCATGTCTGAATGAAAATTGTGGCCATGCACAACATGGAACCTTCCGACTTTTGACACAGATATGTTTTGCCAAACATATTTAATCTACGTATGCCAAACATATTTGATTTTGTGCTGTACATTTACCAGCATGTCTGAATGAAAATTGTGGCCATGCACAACATGGAACCTTCCGACTTTTGACACAGATGAGTAGGTGAAGTCTGTACGATGTATGTATTCATGTAGCCTTTTCGCAAATTCAACTTGATGTGCACAGGTTTCAGGATGATATACGGATACAAATACATTGCTATATTTTCTTCTTTAATAGCATAGTGCAGGTAATTTGCAGAATGAGTTATAAGTATCGTGGCAGTTTGGGTCATTAACTTACAAACTTCAGGTGGAAACACCCGAAGGTTGTGGTTTTTAGACTACTTAAGGTACTTGTGCCCTTGAGCAAGGCGCTTTACCCCAATTGCTTCATCCTGTGGATGGGATGTAAAGCCCTAGGTCCAGTATTGTGTAATGCATCTTAAAGATCCTAGAACATTCTTTCGGAAGAGAAGGGGAATTTTCCCAATGTCTCTGGCTTAGCCGCCACTTGCCGATCTATGTATCAATATTGAGGTGGTTCGCATTGAGATGTCAAGAGACATGAAATGTGCTATTAAAGGACACCAGAAATTTATCAGTAAATTTATTTGTGTACACTGATTTCTCAAGCAATGAAATTGCGAAAAGGCCAATAATTTAGTTATTTAAAGAACGCTGAATGCCGCAATGGGGCGACATTTCGGCAAGACTCTCGCCGGAGACCACCGAAATTTCGGCAAGAGTCACTCAAAATGACACCTTATTTTTTTACCCGAAGCTTCCGGAGATGGTTCCAGACCTAAGAGAATCGGTTCCAGACCTAATAAAAATGGTTCTCGATTTAAAAAAAATGGTTTTTGACCTAAAAAAAAATTAATTTTAAACTCAAAAATATTAGGGCGACACCAAAATGTCGCCCTATTGAGCAGGTCGCCCTAATATACCTTTTTTACACACGATTTGTCACCCTAACCTACAATTCATATTTTTTTTCCTAACTTAATTAGTTTTAAAATTATCAAAAACTAATGGTTTCCGGAAAATGCAGGTATTGATTTTCATCATCTCTCAAGCCAAGTTTCTTTCATGTCACTGCAGGGCCTCATATTCCAATTTGTTTTAGTTTTACTTTTTGCCACAAGATTTAAATTTGGAGGTTAGTTCTTTCCTTCAAAATATATGTGGGGTTCATTACCATGCACGGACACCCAGGATTTGCCTTTTTATGATCAATAAACCAAGTAAAAACACAAAAAAATGTCTGGGCCAATTTTAATATGAAATTTAGATATCCAAACAGTCAAGTGTCATGTACTCAATACCTTGGTTAATTCAAAAGGTTGTAGATGTGCCTTTGGGCAAGACATTTTACCATAAATTGCCTCTCCACACAGAACAATAGAGGTACCTACTTTGGTGGTGAATGTATAAAACTCCAGTACTATTTATATCATTAACATCAACCTAAGAATTGCATGCCCAGATATTCATGGTAAAATTGGCTCCAAGCTCAAACAATGCATCTTTAAAGTTACAATAGAGACATACTTACATTTAAACTGGACCCTTGGCTGGTGATCAAAAACCTGAGGAGAAAAGACAAAGTATTGCTGTTAATAAAATAAATAAAACGTTCCCAAAACCCTAACCATGATCATTCAAAATGGCCTAATTTTGTTGAATTATTGTTTTGTGGTAATTTTAATTGTTCCTATGTGGATTAAATAAGAGAATTCTAGTTAAGAGTTGAGAAGTTAATCAGAATTGTTTTCCTTTAAAATAACTTATGTCGCGCTTACGCAATGTATTTTCAATGTATAAGGGAAAAAATACCGGGAATTATTCCCAGTTGTCCGATGGGTTTAGTGCAGGAAAGCTTATGATGTCCGACTTGTAAATTCTTTCCAAAATTACCCTATCCACTATAAAATTCATGTTTCGGTAAAAGTTGAGAAGATGATCATAATTTGTTTTGGTATGAATTCCGTTCACTGGTTGCCACTGAGACGCCGTGTGTTAAATCTATGGAACAGGGCAGTATTTTCAAGAAAATTTTTGAATGTTTGTTACTGCACAATTCACTTCCCTTTCAAATATTTTGATGGTTATTAAATCATAAGCCACTTGGAAAAAAAATTCAAAGTTCGATTTTGATTTAAAATATCATCTCACATTACAGATTATTTTATGTTAATTCTAAAACAGCATTTATTGCATAAATTGAGCAAGCGGTAGCCGAGATATGCGTCTTAGGAATCGGCCTTTTTCCCGCGAAATCGTGCGTGTAAACTGATTAGGAGAGAGCTCGAAGAATGCGATGCAGTATGAAGCGCCCCCACAGTGACATATTGCGCCAAGCCAACGAAGATATCTTCAACTTCAAGTCTGATTAGTCTTAATTCAACACGGTTTCTCGTTTTGCGTTAAACTGAGTAATAAGCAATAAAGTGCCAATGCGCCCTCACGTGGCAATTGCGCGCCAAAATAACACTCATCCACAATGTACGTTTTTTGCGTGTTGGCAGTACACGCGTACCGAAGCGTAGAAGGGACAGGAATAAAAAAGTCACACATGTAATAGGTTAAAAGTGGGGGTATTCGACCGGATAAGGTTAATTTTAGCATAACAGTTTTCGACAATCGCAAGTCTAGGTAACTGTCTTTCATTTGCATCAAGCCCGAAACTGGAGGACCGATGAATGATGTGCAGTTTGACCACCAAAATGAGGTGTAGATGATGTGGAATTCGACTACTGTGTTGGGTTATTCGTCCAGTGCCATTTGTACTGAATACATAGGGTTGATGGGACTTTGTTTGTTCGAAAATAAACGTACTTGAGTGGTAATTTTATTCTAATCGGCGCAATTTCATAGCGTGCTACTTGTGTGTGCATGCATTAGAAACACTTTTGGCCATCTATTGAAACATACAAATGATATTCAGAGGATAATTTTCCTGCATGCCAAGAAAATAAGAAATGAAAAATATTGGACCGTTCGGATCCGTTTGCGCGAGGCGCATGAAATAAAATTGTCAGTGCTTTGAAATGTTGAACTCTTTTCCGAGACGTGTGGGGTGTGTGGTTTAGTGTGTGTGTTTGTTTGTAGTAGGCCTAACAAGTGTTATTTCCTCGATTCCCGCACTTAAACGCCAGAAAGGGACACAGTCACAGGATTTCCGACTCCACAAGAAAGACAAAGTCGAGTTATCATTCAATATACTCTCCAGCTAACATACCGCAACACAACAACGAAGTCCCGGGCCGCACAGGAAGCAAGACTAATACAAAGAATTGGTAATACATGTACAATGTTATACAATGTAATACATAACCCCGGGCGGCACGTGGCCAGACTCTTCTGGCACGCGCCAAAAGGATTGGCGCGTGCTAGCTCTATACGCAAACTAGGTCAATGCTTGGCAGAAGTTCCGTTCTGCCTCCAGAGTCTGATTAAAGGCACAGTCTCGTCAGCAATGCGCGCGCGGCATATTCGTGCCGTAGCTCGACGAAATACGCCGCGCAATATATGACTGCTTCAGCTGATGTCTAGTCAAAAGCGGTCCCGGTTTTCTGGCAGGCCTAGCTTGTTCGCACAATGGTGTCTGTTGCGAAACTTTATTGCAATGCGGCGGTGCTCGGCCCGGTCACAAGTGCAGATACGTATTTTAACCATTATATTTTGACAAAAATATTCAGCAATGACTGGTCACAATTATTTTAACCAAAATGAGTCTCATTTTAAGGCAAACCCTATGCAAAAGAATGGAAAACGCATGACGAATGAAAAACGAACCAAAGGAAAGGCGCCTTATCCCTTTTTTCATCCGTCTTGCGTGCGCGTTTTGCTCCACCCGTTTGTCTGTATCGGGCCATAGAGCGATTGAGATGTAGTCCATGGGCTACCAACCGAAACCCTCCCCCCCCCTCGGGATTTTTGGAGACCACTTTTTCTGGGTAGCCGATAGTGTACCATTGCAATATCTGCTTGTTTGCAAAATTAATACTGGTGGAATAAGGAGTTAGGGGGGAGGGGCAAATTTCCCCCTTAAAATCACTAAAAACCTATTTGTGCTGTTATGCAAGCACAGACTTACATCACATGTATGTATTTTGGTTCTAAGTGTCACCCCATAATGGTTTTAGTACCTGGCAAATGGTCTGGGGATAAAATATTGGTATTTGAGGTCTTTCTTACCCCCCCTCCCCCCCCCCCCCCCCCCCCCCCCCCCCCCCACCCCCCACCCACCCCCCCTCCAAAAAAAAACCACCAAAAAGGGCCTCTTTGAAATAACCGTATCAGTTCAAGGCAAATATTATGTTGAATCCCAGGCAATAAGGTAGGGACCAAAAACCGACAGCCATTGGTACAATGCCAGAAAAAGAGGGTTGGAAAGGGGGAAGTTCACCTGACCCCCCCCCCCCCCTTTTTTAAAAAGCCTGGATCCGCCCCTGAAAGTACAACTTTGCTAATAGTGCTTCGTTCGTTCGTAGGGTTGACGCTACTTCGGCGCTCAGCCAGGAGCGTATGTTGCCTTTAGCAACGCGTTTAGTTTGCACTTATCGAAAAGTGCTCGTCGGAGCTGGATCGGGTCGAGACCTAAGTCTCCTGCTAGTCTTTTCCACTGGCATACTATGTCTTTGTGTGCAGTGGGTGTGAATAGCCATTGTTTGAGTTCGGAGGAGTTGGGCATCCTTGAGATGTGGCCGAGGTATTTGAGATGTTGGGTTTGACAGAAAGTGGACGCTGTGGAGGTCTTGCATATCCGCAGGATGTCGGCATTTGAATATCGGTAGGCGTACTGGCAAGACGGGTCAGCATCCGGGGGTTCGGCTCTAACCGCTCTTTGCTGGAAGCCACCTCTAATCATCTGCCTGCACATCCGCGCCCACACTTTTTGCTACGCTGGGCGGCGCTCAATCGCTCGGTTTGCACTGCAGACGTCAATCTTGACCGTATGATCGACTCTGCCATCCTCACTCGTACCCTGAGCTGTATCTCTTTATCTGTTAGGACACCCTTGCACTCATTCCACTTCCCATAGGCCGCACCAATCTGGTGCTGGAGGTATTTGGGTTCTTTCGGGTTGTCGGTGAGCACATGACCCAGGTATCGGAACTGGCGCACGTTGTCAAGGTCAGCGCCGTTCACGTTGATCAGTGTTGTCGCTTATTTGACATCCAGCGGTGTGTTCCACGTCATCGTGACCGTTTTTGACTCGGCCACTCGAAGTCCAAAGTTTCCGAAGTTCTCGACGATGATTTTCATCATCCCTTCCAACTCTACCTTGGACCTCGCCACCACCAGAATGTCATCAGTGTACATGATCAACTTCGATACCACCATGCCGCGTGATGGGAAATCAGCGCGTTGTGCACAGTTGGTACATTCGTTGTTGACCGCCTAATTGTGTTTTATGCCGGCATTGGGGTATCGCTGCTCAATGTCACGGAGCGCGCAGTGGATTACTGTATCTAGCCAGTAGTTAAACAGCATGCAGCTCGATCTCCGCCGCCCCTTGCCGTAAGCCAACTTCGATCTGTACCGGGTCTTTGTGCCCGACCAACTCGGCTGTAGTGGTCTTGTATAGTTGTTCAAATATATCGACCAACTTGCCACCCGAATCGCCCAGTCGCCTCCGGAGTACTTTCCAGAGTGTTGCCCTGTCCACCCAGTCGTATGCAGCTTTGAGATCTACGAAGCACCCCCAGACCTCATCGGCGGTTTTCGTCGAGATTTGACGAGCGAGAAAAACGCCATCCGTCGTTGACTTGTTGCTTCGGAACCCGTATTGACTTGGGAGTATCGCCTGTTCATAGTGCGGTGTCAGCCGGGCTAACATGACCATCACTAAGACCTTGTTGACCGTGCTATTGATCATTAGGCCTCGGTAGTTCTTAGCATCAGTCATGGAGCCCTTGTTCTTAAACAGCGGCTTCAATCGCGACTTAGTCCAGGCATTTGGACACTCCCCGTTCACCCACACCCGTCGGATATTAGAGCGTGCACGTACTCTGCCAGCCGTGGAGTGTCCACGTACTTGAGGTGTTCTCCTGCTATACCATCAACCCCCAAGCACCTCCCATTCTTCAGCTTCTGCAGAGCCTTGCTCGTCTCCTCCAGGGTGGGCTGACTATCCGCGCCACATCGACCTCGGGCAGGGCCTTCTGGTACTCGGGCTCGTCAAGTGCGCTCGCCGGCGGCCGGGGGCTCGCCTTGAAGTGCTCGCAGAAATGTTGGTGCAGCGACTCGACTGGGCAGAATTGGCGGTCGGTAGTGCATAGGAGGCGCTCCTCGCGGGCTAATCGATATTCCTCCTCAACCTGGCGCATTTCAGCAGCCCGGTTGATCTTCTCGGCTCGCAGGCGATGAAACTCGGACTTGAGTTTTAACCTTAACTTTTTCACCTGCTTGCCTAACCTTTTACGCCCGCGAGCACCCCTGGTCTCACCTAGCCTCTCCACCATGCCCCTGTACTCATCCGTCACCCAGTCACTCTCCTCCACCAGCTGTTTCGGTAGCGCCGACTCGCTGGCTGTTATTGCTGTGCGTAGCCGGCACTCCAACGCCTCGGCATCGAGCTCGTCGTCCGAAGAGTCCAAGCTCGGAAGGTGTTGCTCTATCGCCTCGGCGTACAGCTGGCGGATGATCGGATCATCGCGAAGGGATTTGATTACTGTGCGTGGCTTCTGCTTGTCCGCCATGGAGCATCGAAGCTTGTTAAACCAACTGGCTTTCGACGCGTCGGCCTGCATGTTGGTAGGCGCATAGACCGACCAAGCAGCTAGTTTGACTCCGCGATATTTTATTCGGGCAAAGAGTATTCGGCCCGGCTCAATAATCTCGTAGTCAACTAGACTCGCTTCTGGAGAAAGCAATATCCCGACTCCAGCCGCCTTCTCCCTGGCTAAGCCTGAAAATACAAACCTCCAGCCCTCCAAGAGCGACCCTATCGGCCACTCCTCAATGACTCCCGCCCCCGCCATCCGCACCTGAAGCATAATGACTGGGACAGTTGTCTCACACTCACCGCACATTGAACCAGCCTGCTCGCACATGATGCCGTCGTTACGTTGATGTTGCCGACCAAAAGCCGGTGAACGTTGCGCATCATCTTGGAACCGCTAAGAGTCTTACGACTGGGAGTTCTGGCAGTGGTTTCGCAGTGCTGTGTAGTGTGGGCTCCGACGGTCTTACCAACATGACCCGTGTTGCTCCGATGTTGTCGCCTCGCTTTATGCTTGGCCACATTGTTAGTGTGCGCAGGAGTGGGCAGCTCACTGCTGACTTGCTGTTGCTGTAACGTACTGAACGCGATATAATCTCTTAGTTAGTAGCTTTCCAGGCGGCGGGTGGTGTGTCTCTTTTGTTGTTGCTCGCTACGACCTCATCGAGGTGGACTTCTGGACCCGTAGTATATCGTCTTGTTTTTATTACCGCTTGTCTATCTTAAGTAATATAGTTCAAGTCTTTTCAATCTAAATTGGACGTACTGTAACTTGGAAAAAGCAGACCAGGATTTGTACTTCAACTTACCTCACACAATAGCAATGGAAGATGTCATTTAATTGTGTCAACAGCGCCCTCCAGAGTTCTGTTATAGTTAGCCATTTTTAAAAATATTTCTTTAAGGGGGTTTTGAGCATTTAAGAGGGGGACACCATTTCTACAATGCATTTTTAGCGGTGGTACCAAAAGAAAAACCTGTCCTCCCACGTGGCATGGTCAAAAACAGGGATTTTGGCGGCCATTTTGAAAATACGCCCCCACGGCCACACCCACCAGTAGGGAATTTGCAAACAACCTGATTTGAATAGCTCTATGGTCAAGGTTCCCAAAAAAAGTTGTCTTGAAAAATCCCGAGGGGGGGGGGGGGAGGGGGGGTTCTGGTAGCCCATGGACTAATGCAAATAGATAAAAAAACGCAGGATGGATAAAATAAACTTATCGACCTGTAAAGGAAAGGCGCCTTTATTTGGTGTAAACCGACACGCAAACACCTAAATTCACCAACCAAATTGATTTTGCCAATTTTCAGTATTGTTTCACTCTGGACAAAAACATATATTCGTGCCGCGTTCCCGTAAAGTGGGATGGGTGGGGGAAACAATTGATAGGTGCATAAATGAAGCTGATTCCTGAGACAGTTCACATTAAAAACGCATCAATGGAACAAAAATTAACGGACCGGAGACGACGTACGTCAATTTTACGTAGCCTATAGAAAAATTAACGTATCCGAAGGTTTCGTACGTCAAATGACAGATTACGGAAGAGTTGATTCGAGGTCTACTTGTCCGTCGATTTTTCATCCGTCATGTCCGTTGTACGTACAACAGCGCAATCAAAATACATCCACCATATAGTACCACAAGATGGTTCGTTTGAAATAAATCCTGTGGCGAATGTATTCTTTGTTTTGGAACATGTGTCTAAACTCAGGCGGCTGGATCGCTGCTATGAGCTAGCTTTGCTCGCGGAATTGGAAGGAACGGATAAAAATGGCGCGCGCGATGCGTGCTTCTCGTGTGTGTTTTGCTCAGCTAGCTCCGCATATGCGGTTGTTTAGATGCGTCGATAGTGTGAACCACTAGTGAAGACGTTAGTGTGTTTCGTGATGAATCATGATACACCACAAAGAAACAAAATGCATACAAATTATTCATCCATCAAGAAAAAAGCGACAAATCCCCATAACCGGTATCCGTTTTTATGCTACGCGTATGGAGGCCGATATTCCGTTATTTACGCGTATGAAAACGTGTGTACTTCGGTTACGCATCACGAGAAGCACATAGAGTCTTGACGTATCCGTATCGGTATCCGTGACGGTGCGAAACCTCCCTAATATGCACACATGAGGGCGCGCGACATCTTTGTCTATGTGTAAGCTCACATTTATGCCTGGAATGAAGACTACGCACTCGACGACGTGTGCAAGACGGAGCCGTTAATCATTTTTGTGTTCTAAAAATAACAAGCAAGGGGAATGTTTTCTTCAATGAAATTTGGCACAAACACAAACAACTATCTCCCCAAAATGTGTGTTGGTTTCACAAGTCTGTTTAGCAACATGAACTACCTTTTTTGGGGTCATAAATCTCACTATCAAACAAACATATTGCTGCGCCCCACTATAAATATTTTACAAATCGTTTTAACAAATGCATATCGTCAGAAAAGTATGCTTTCTTCCACGCATCTATTTAAAAAATGAATTGAACAATGTTGTGAGATTTTAGAGGGCATTTTCCATGATGCGCCAACTCAGAGACGGCAAAAATCCGCTGTGAAAATAACCATTACTAGTGTACCCAGTGCGCGCGCGATGACGTCACTGATTTCCAAGTCCCTACATAAGGAGAATAAGTGGCAGCCAGTAAACAGAATTCTTTCCTATTTTACTTAAATACCTGCATTATTTCATTCATACAGCTTAATTATCTTCCGCTAAAAAAGTGAAATTTTGTTGTGAAAATATTATTTTAGTCTGAATAAAAAAAAGGTATTTTTTTCGTTTAGGTTGAACAAAGATTTTAAGGAAATTACCTCTTGGAATCAACAGATAATCCAATTCTAAGATATACTTTCCAGTTTCCACATGCAATTTGTCGCAAATGTTGCTTTTCTAAAGAAAAATGACATTTTCTTCTTCAAAAATTGCATTTAGTTGGTGCACAAGATGAACCATGTACGCTTGCATGCAGCGGCCTCTATTGTCGCGCTTTATACTCGCTGTGATTTTGTCTTACTCTCTGCAGTACCGGTAGTTTTATTATTTATTTATCTCAGAAATGCAACATTTCCGACAAAAGTGCAAGTGGGAAGTATATCTTAAAATTGTATTATCTATTGATTCCAGGAGGTAATTTCCTTAACATCTTTGTTCAACCTAAACGAATAAAATAACAAAAAACCTTAATTTTGTTAATGAAGTCCATATTCAAGACTTGTACAAAGAGTTGAAAGTGCAGGTATTAAAGTAAAATCTTTCAGGAATTTCTTCCAATTAAGAGTTTTAACAGATCCGCAATTTACCTTTTCCAAGAAGCCGCCGTCATACGGTAGTACACGACTCCATCCTGAAAGCGAAAACAACAATCAGATTAGAAGGATGGTTACTTGATTAAGCCCCATTATAAGCAAGGAATCATAACAAGTTCATTTCACTCAACCCTAGACAAGGTTACCTCGGCTCGAAATTTTTCATGTGGTAATCTTTTTTAGACAAGGTTTACCTCGGCTCGAAATTGTTCACGTGGTAGCCTAATCTTTTAGAGATTACCACATGAAAAAAATCGAGCCGAGGTAACCTAAGCTTGTCTAACCATAGAGCAAGGAACTGTTCCTTGCCGACTATGGTCTAACTCAACCCACGTATTTTAAATCCCGAACCCCACATAGGCCCTAACTACTTTTCCCTTCTTCAAGTAGGTAAAAGACCCAGAAAAACTTTAATCTTTACCATTCCCACATAGCATGAAAACATAGCCTGAATAGGATATTCCGTTACAATCGTAGTTTACGTACCTAAAAATCCCACTAGCGTAGATTGTCGAGGACGTCCCGTATCATCACCAGCATCTTGACCGGCCGTCGGCAGTTCGTCTGTTGCAAAATCTACCTGCTGCTTCCACGGTTCATTGCGTCCGGAATGCGGTGCATGGTTACGTAACCGAAGAATGGAAACGCGGGCTTGGGCGACTCTGGACAGCATTTTTGGAATCGATTAAATGGCTGTACATATTGTTATTTTTACGGCTTCCGGAAATGCTCGAAAGCAAGATGGAAAGTTAGGCACAATTTTACACACATATGCCGCGCTTTTTCAATGATTTTGTACCATCGTTAAAGGGAAAAATTCCCCATTTGTTTTCCCTTTTAATTAGTGAGAACATCCTCAAGTTTATTTTATAAGCGCCCCGAAAGATCTGGTCATGGGAAAACCTTAGCCCAATTACATTTTTTAAATGATAGATCAAAAAATAGGCACAAATTCTCCACGGTGTATGTTACACGATCGGAAACATTTTGTCTTTATTGGAAACCATGATTATACCATTTTTGCACGGGTAATTGCGGGGTTGTCTAACTTGTCTTTTAACAGATTTTCTAAAATGCCAGATGAACGAACAAAAACGCAAAACGCAGAAATCACAACAACGAAGACAATTATCTCTATTTTTGATGGGTGATAATCTTTATTTAATTCCTTCTTGCTCTAAAACTCCCATTTTCTATTACAAAAAGTCAAATTCACACGTTTTTCTTCTTCAGACGACAAATGTTCTTAGATTGTAAGGAGATTATCTTAATTATCAGAAAATCATACCAGAAACCATGCTTTTTACAATATTTCTATGTTGTAATTTAGAAACTGGGTTTTAAAAATTACCCCTCGCGAATTTACCCCTGGCACACCTCGCAAATGATATCCAACTGTACAATGAATAGCGAACTTGGTTTATAAAAACTACAAGTGTGTGCATGTAAGGGGCCCCGATTGGCACCCCTAGCGAATCATAGCCCAGTACAATGAATAGCGAACTGGGTTAATAAAAACTGTGTGCAAGGGGCGCCGATTGGCAACCCTCGCGAATCATAAATTTAATTGGGTTGAGGTTTATCCTGACA
Organism: Henricia sp. BOLD:AAB3569; assembly: GCA_037783545.1. Classification (NCBI taxonomy): domain Eukaryota; kingdom Metazoa; phylum Echinodermata; class Asteroidea; order Spinulosida; family Echinasteridae; genus Henricia; species Henricia sp. BOLD:AAB3569. Next base: position 146,795 of record JBBELK010000433.1, read on the forward strand.
AAATCTTTCGGGGCGCTTATAAAATAAACTCGAGGATATTCTTTACAGATTAGAAGAAAACAATTGTGCAATTTTTCCTTTTTACGATGGTACAAAATCATTTGAAAAGCGCAGCATCTATGCCTAACTTTTCATCTAGCTTTCGATCATTTCCGGAAGCCGTGAAAATAGCAGCCCGAAATTCGTGCTAGGTTCCGGCTGGTGAAATATCGCACATATATTTTTAACATTGCATACATATGAAAAAACATTGCACATATATTTTTAACATCGCATACATATGGAAAAACATTGCATATATATGTCAAATTATTGCACATATATTTTTAACATCGCATATATACATATGAAAAAACATTGCATATATATGTCAAATTATTGCACATATATTTTCAACATCGCATACATAGGCCCTATCAAACATCGCACATATATGTCAAACATCGCACATATATGTCAAACATTGCACATATATGTCAAACATCGCATATATATGTCAAATATCGCACATATATTTGTGCATTATCGAATATTGCAACGTATCACACGCCATACTAAATCCGCACCACAAATTATATTCAACATTACGCACACTCGTGTTCGTATGTGGATTATGAGGTTTGGGAACCAGTCTAAAATTCAGCAGGCTGTGCCACAGATATACAAACGCATAGATAAACCATCTTCCATTGAAAATCGTGATTTGGAAAAGTATGGGCTGCATGAGCTAACCGCGCGGGTTCAAAGCGCTCGCGGCTATTCCAAAACGCGCGTACGCCGTGCTTATTCTACGCCCTCCTATGAAGTTTTATTTACAAGTATTCTAATTTTCAATAATTGCTTAATTTTGTAAATATTGTTATTAAATGTATTTATCCAAAAATTATCCAATTAGTTTGGAGAGCCCCTCGATAGAAACTTGTTTCTTTTGGGTAATCCTGCGGGAGCTATGTGGTTTGGGTATTGTTTTCTGTTATGTTTCCTTCTCAGTGTTTATTTGTATGTATGTAATATGTGCGTGTAATTTATTTGTCTGTGATTTGTATATCCCGGAAAATGAAATAAATAAAATAAATAAAATATGGGCGATGGACGCACGACGCGCGCAAAGCGGACTGAAAGCGCACGCGAGGATTCTTTTTTTGTCTGAAAATCGCTTAATTTTTCATTATTCACACAGAAACCGAACAATTTGTAATCTACATGAAACATAGTTAGTACATAGGTTTTTTTTTTTTAATTGAAAAATGGCTTCATACAGCCTTGTCGAAGTCTATGAGTGAGCTGGCAAAATCTATAGACTGGTTCCCGCTCCACATATTCCACATACAACGACTGAATATGAGGACCGCGGGCTACTGTGGCGTTTAAAATAGCACTTTAAGCATTACGTCATGCATTTATTTTTAGTAGCACACTTTAACAACCGTTTAAGAGGAAGAATCCCCATTGACGAAAATCCAGCATTTAGGCTTTTTTCGATAGTCCAAACATCCCTCTTGCCGACGTGGATTTTTATTATTTTTTAATTGTCGGTTTTCTGAAACGCTCATTAGGTATTCATGATATGCGCGTGACCCCGTGACGCAATCCTGAGAAAGAGAAGTCAACACGATTGTTAGCTCCCTACGTTTACACGCAAAAAACTTGGAAAACCGTCTCTGTTAGATGGTATTTTTTGAAGAATTTTGTTGGTCCAAAAAGCCAGAGATATTCCCAGTAGCTGCGTGGTTGTATGTTTTACCAGACACTATGAAAAAAAAGAGCAGAAAGATTTTCTTTTCTATTACCAAGAGAGAGAAAAATTAGTCTCTCATTCTAACTTGTACCCACTACCGGCCGATGTTCAAACACGTGGGAACAACGGCCCGCAGGGAACCGTTCCATGCTGTACACAGACCGCTGTGAATGCCGTTCGTTCCGTGACAAAACCACCCGTCGCAATGCACCAGTATTTACTTCAAAAGAGCTTCATTGCGAGCCACAATTTCACCGTTTTTTCCACAAAACAGGTAATAGTAGATTGTTGTCATATTACATGAAGTGTTTTTCACGTTTGTATTTTGAATTGAATTACAAGGACAAAACAGGCATGATAAACATTCACTTTTTCCATTCAATACTGCACAGGCCGTTTTGTATGTTTCTCAGGATGACGTCAAAACCCTGTTGATAAACAAACCAAGTGACCTCGAGCGTTTCAGAATTTCTGGTGAAGAGGGTCGGAACTGCTTTACGTTTTAAGCAAAAGCCTGTCGATTTTTGTGAAAAACAAGTTGTGATGGTGTTGTAGCCACATACACCTCCATGATAAACAGAAAAACTTTAAAAATGTGGATGGGGGATTCTAGCTGTTTAAATTTTAAAGCGCGATGCGCGCTATATGGCATGAGTGTACAACAATTTGAAAGGGGTTATTCCATATTTGACCAATACAAATTTAATATAGGCCTATTAATCTTAAAATATTAAATATGCCCATTTAATTATACATGTAGGCTATCATCAAAAAGAAAATTCAAACCTTGTCTGCATCACCCAGTGAGCTCCATACTGTACATGTAGTTTTAATCTGCTGTTGCAATCCCGTAACTATAGCCATTCATACGGTTACCGTAATATAGCCACTGCGTAGTTTTAAATCCGTGGCATCACTATAAATACACACGCAGCGGCACGCGACGTCAATTCAAATTCTCGAAACAATGACGAATTGTACCCGACGATTAACGGAAACGTCCGGACGACAAGACGTGCATTCGGGGAACTTCGGGAACCTTCGGAAAAAGGAGGAATTCCTCCTGTTTCAAAATGGCGGAATTGGCGGTAGTCTTTCGGCAAGAGTGCCTTTTGGCGCGCGATACGCGACGTACATAGACTATTCACCATTGGCCGCCAGAGGGCGCACCTGAAATACAGTCTAAAAGACAGTCTTTACTATTCCGTATAAATCGCTCGCAAAATACCGAGCGAATTCCTGGCATACCTGTTTTCGACACGGTGAAATGCGTGACGTCATCTAATTTCCATAATTCACTGCAGCTCTGTGTCGGTCTGGTACCCAGAGTACATACACACTGGACCGACAGTACATGTCCCTGCGTTGCTAGCACTTTTAAGCCTACCCGCTGATCGATCGATCAGCAGGCAAACAATGTAAGACAAACACACATTGTCCACGAACAAAGCTATCTTCCTCGTTGCACTGGCTCGCCCGCCCGGCCGACGCGGCCTGTGTGTTGCTCGCTAAACTAAGTTGAGCAACGCAGTACGGTCGGGTTGGTTATAGACCCGTGAGCAGGTCTACATTCGGGTGTGATAATCGGGCAGCCAGTGAAGACGAAGCATTTCGTTCTAAATTGGGAATCGAAAAGTTCAAAGGCCATCAAAGACTGGCATTTAGAGATTTTCTTACGACATTTTCTGCATGCTGGTCACTATTTTTGTCATCGCTTTACGCATGGAGAAAAAAAAAACGACTGGGAATTTGTTTTTCCCTTCCTCTATATACTATAGCATGCTTTCATATTATTGGCTTCGATTTAAAAAAAAGTGCAAAACGATTTCAGAGAGGTTGTCTACTACTATTTTTCCCTAAAATGACTTGCAAGCATCAGTAATTTCAGATATGATAGAAATTTTTTTTTATTAACACACTTTTTTTAAAAATCTTTTGGAGTATGTATTTTAGATATCGAATTATAGGATAAATCTTAGGCTGAATCCTAAATTTAGGAGTGAATCTGAGTGAAGAACTATACCCCTTCCTTAGAAACTACTAATTTCACTCAGTAGGCTATCACATGCTTTGTACACAATGTTTGAAGTAATAAATTGTTGGGCAGATTCAACAAAATTTCAAAATGCCCTTATTAAATTGTTGTAAATTTCATGTTGAAAGGCCCGCCGAGGAGTCTCTCAATGCCACATGGTTTTACTACTGTACATTTTCTTCAGCCTATTTGAAACAACACTTTTTTTCTGATTCTTCGTGCATGTGTTTTTTTTTTACAGCAATCAGAAAATTAATCTGAGCAACTTGCTTGCATAAGCCTCCGAAAATATACTGGAATAATGTTTAATGGAACCAATTTAAATTTGATGTCTATTAGTTTACTGAATGTTTACAATTTTACCCTTTTCAGTGCTTTGAGGAGGATGCTTTGAGAAGGCCCATACAGTTTGTGGATATGAAGCTGTTTTTACAGCAAACTACCTTGTAGATAGAATAGAAGCCCTTGAAGAAAATTGGCACAGTTTTGTTAACTAAAAAAAAAAGAAATGTTCAACATTGTCTGATTTATTAGTTCAATATTTGACTTCAAGTGCAGAAATAATTTGAATTTTTAGGTTGAATTCCATATCCGACCACTATAAACGTCTTTATTTTGTATTAAATGAAAAATAAAAATGCATGTTATGATGTTAGAACAGCAAGTTTGATGATAACAATGAGAAATAAAATTCTGACATGTCTGATTTTGAGCCCCCAGCCTGGATTTCCATGTAAAATTTTAGTTGTAAAAACCATGGTGTAAAAACAAAGAGAGAAATTTTAATAATTTTTATATTTTTTCCCCACTGTTGTCCAACATTATCCAATGTTTTGGCCATGGCATTGGGTCTTAATCTGCACGGACAGGCACCCCAGGGACGGGAAGTCACCGAGCTGGGCTCTTGCGTGATTATCACATGCACCGTACCGAGAAAATGCCGCTTCTCGGCAGGCTATGCACCACGGTCACTGCACGGTCGAACCCACGAAAACTGCCCGATATCATTTTCCGGCGGCGCGGTGAACCACTGCACACGTATAAATGTACACGGCAAGTTACCATTCTACATGACCTATTTATGGAGGCACCGCTTTCTCTTCTACGCAGGCGCCCATAATTTTGGACCTTGCTGTTTAATAGATTGGTTCCCGATCCCTATAGATTGGTTCGCTTATTGCGAACATATAGGGATCGGTAAAGGGCAGCCATGACGGGCAGAATTCTGCCCGTCACGTGGTTATTATTATTTTTTATTTTTTTTAGTAAGTGCGCAGATTTTGCATTGACATTTGTAACTTGGCCGTGCGTGTCGAACATATCCAATTATGTAAATAAAGTACATTGCCTAAAGCAAAGGGGCTTGGCCAATTTTTAAATATAAAAAACACAATGCGCATGCGCAAAGACGACCAATTACAGATCAAGATGAAGCGCCCTTTACCTGTCCTTATATTCTCCTGTGTGGAATATGTGGACGGGAACCAGTCTAGCTGTTTAATTATTCATGTGCTTCCATAAAGGTTATCGAACTTTTTTCTTACGGAGTAATCAAGACCGAGTTTTCGAGTTCACGTCGCAAGTGTAGGTACGCCCTCTGGCGGCTGAAATGAGCAGTGCGTATGTGGGAATCGCGAACTCCAACAGTAAATTCGGTCTTGCATCAAGACTATTTGCCACGCAGATCATATGCACTGTAGTCTTTACTAAAGACGTTAACTGTCTGTGTTTGTCACACGTTCATGTGAGCACACTTGCATGTCCAATAGAGGGCGCACTTCAAGTACTTGTATTTGGACCTTCGTACGTGTGGATTTGGACCCAGTTACGGTTAACGTCTTTACGATCTTGGCATTTGAGGGCGGGACCAGACTATGCTAATATCAGATGATGTTTGCATTATTCATTGTCGTGGTTGGTGATTGACGGAAAATTGTAAAATAATCAGCAAAGAGTTCACAACGCGTAAGGTCAACAGGTCAACTGTTCGGTAAACATACATAAAATTTGCCGAACATGTGAGCCGTTTTACGGGCGAGTTTCCCGGTCCAGCTTCCGTGTTGTGAACTGAGCCTCAGATCTAGAATGACTGAAGCGTACGGAATGCCAAATAGGGGAACTAGAATCCAGAGGGGAAGTGAGGTCACCCCCCCCCCCCCGCCCCCCCCGATCTGAGTAACAAAGACATGAAAATTTTCCTAATAAGTAATATAAAGAAGAGATGACATCCAAATCAAACAATCAAAGTCTTAATTTGTTGTTTTTCTTGCTCTTATGATGATATTTGTTATTCAACTCACTGCTTTCATCTGCCCTTACTCGATCAGTAAACTACCTTTCCTATCTGTTGTTTTTATGAATTGTTTGTGCAACAGATATTTCATGCAAACATTTCTGACCTGGTTTAAGTCAATTGCAGAATTATGGACAAGGTTGAAATTTATTCACTCCTGCACTCGGACCGCTTGTCAGATTTTCTAGATTATGGGATACTGATACTGTACCAGTTTGTCAAACTTGTAATGAGAGAAAAATCATATGCAGACACAAATTTTATATTTCTTTATTTTTTTGGATAGAGATTTGATATAAAAATGCAGATTTTTTACATAACATCTGTGCTAACATTTTCAGTTACTGTTCATGTAAAATTAATTGTAATTTATATTGTTGTAGCTCTCAGATTTTAATTTTGGTTAGAAGTAAATGGAATACTGTGTGCACTTATCCTGAATATCCATTCACAAAAGTACCAGCATTTGGACTAAGTGCAATTAGTTTAATGTCGAAGATAACATTTTGATTTTGATTTTAAATTCTCATAATTTGGCTAATTTAACAATAACAGTTTGGGCCGATATAGCCACTCGATAGTGATTAGTCTCCTTTTTTGGCAATCCTTCGATCTGGGGTGCCAACACAATTTGTCTAGGTGATTTGTGTAATTGTCATTGTCATCACATTGCTGTTTTTGTAAATAGGCCTACATGTACTGGGAAATAGTGAATAAAATGCAATTAAATGTCCAGTCATGGTCCAGTAAAAACAACCTTTTGTGTGCATGATTAATGTTTAGCCCCCCAAACCAAAATCATAATTATACCCATGTACAAAGTAGGGGAGGGTGGGGTTAGTTGGAACATTTTTCACAAAATCGACTATAAAACACTAACATAATTTAGTAACCCTAACTTCCTAGGGTTAATGTAAAATCATATTGATTTTGAAGGATTGAGGAGTGTTGGGGTTAAAGAAAAAACAACCGTACCACTTCAAGCATACATAATTATTTGGGCTACAAATTAATGGAGCTTATAAAATGTTACGACTCGCTGGTTTCTCAGATAATCCACATGACCATGTCAGCTGTTCCGACTAGCCCCACCTATGGGGTAAGTTGAAACATGGTATGCTGTCATTTAAAAACTACTATAACTTCTGTGATCACCCTAATTAGCAAGGCATACACTTAAGCTGTAAATTGGGGTGCTAATCAACTCTTTGGGGTACAGGGAGTCATTGACAACTGCTCACTTATAATGCAGTGAAACGTGTATATAGTTGCCACCTTCGGGACTGGCAACTATAAACAGGTGGCCTGTTTCATGTGGTCAATGAAACATGTTCCAACTAGCCCCCTCATTTTGTTCCAACTAAACCCGCTGGCCTGTTTAAAAAAACAGGGACTACAATTTGACATCTCGTTAACCTCATTTTGTACTCAAAAACTAGTCAAGTGAATCTATGAACATCATTAGCATACAATGCAATATTTTTAAAAATAACTGATGCCGTGGAAGAAAATATAAATGTTTCAACATACCCACTGTTCCAAATAACACCTCTCTTCTACTAATGGTGTATAGCTGTATTTCGATAATTGTTTCCTGCCCAGTTTTTAAATAACTGCATGCATGATACATGTAGGCCTACAAATTGTCATGTGCAAGTAAAACAATGACACAGTGATTGTGATTTTCATAAACAGTATTATTACTACATTTACATGTCTTTTTTCATAAGTTTGGGATTTGTTTCAGTACTTGTATGTGTTTATATACTGTTTGTATAACTAGGCCTACAAGTCGGCAATCCATAATTGCTGAAATAAGCAAATGTAAACCAAACCAGTACAACCAAGATTAAAACCTTTTGTTTCAAGACAATTTTAAATACTGATTTAATGTTTGTTTTTTTTGCTTGGATGCAAATATCCTGCCTGCACCAAGTGCTGCAGTAAAGTGCGACTGCTTATTCTCTGTAAACAGACTTCAGATCACTGATGTGCATTAATTGGAATGCAGTAATTAACCTCTGACAATATCACGTCTGCTCTTTCAACTACGCGTGTTCAAGGCTGTGATTTGTGGATCATCATTTTTTTAATGAAATGGCACGAAAATGTACAATGCTAAAGCGAAAAATGATTTAGTAAATCCCAGTGGTCATGCATAGATTATGCACTGTTATAGTCAAACTACCAGGGCAATGTGAGGGAATTTAGTGCAGTGAATGTGCACAAAATCAAACAAACCAAACAACGTGAATATTGGATGTCATTAATTTCTCCATATCAGACATATCAACATCACAACATCACTTTAGTACATGTATGTTGCAGATTAGATGTAAACAATCTACATTTGTAGAGGGAACAGCATGTGTAGGCCTATAATATCCTCCATGATGGTAATGGGGTCATTCTGTTGCATATACTTGTACATGTATAGTTCTTTTTTTAATCTGATGATGTTGTCCAATAAAAAAACAGTAATGTAAATCTCAAACAAGACCTATGCTATCAACAGGATTGATAAAAATGTAACATTGTGTCATATAGGAAATGTGTACAGCAAAAGGTCTGTTATTTCCTTTCTTGGCTCTCCACGTGGGCATCTCTTTTTTATTTAATCGTCTAGTACTGATGTGCTTTTTTAGAAAACATGATTGCATTATTTCAGAAAGATGAACTGCAAACAAGAATAGGAAAAGAATCTCTTAGGTCATTTCAGACTGTTTTGTGATGCAAACAGGCTCTCAATTTAAGAGATGTCCAGTCAAGGACATAAACATCATATTAAAATTCCATTCTGTGAATTTCTGTTTATACCCTGGATGACACGTTCTTCAGTTTTCTTTATTGGTCAAGTGGTACTGTATACAATGTGTTTACTGACCGGGTACATGTATTAAAAATTGGTATGTAAAACAAACATTATAGGACGTGTGTTGAGATTTTGTTTTGCCCTGGTATTTGTGAATTTTGTTGAACAGCATTTCAAATTAGTTTGTTGTTGAGACTATATAACTCGAACACTTTACTGTCAAACTTGAACATACAGTTTGTGATGATGTACTTTATTTTCGAACGAAAACAGTCGAGCAGGCCGAGAGGAAAAGGAGTACAGGTTGGGCATAGCTTGAGACCCTGTGGAAAAATACAGGGGGCTTGATTTCATCTAATGCACCTATCAATTGTTGTCCCCACCTAGGGGATGGGGATTTGGTTTTTATGCCCCAGGGTGGGGATTTTGTCACCTAAATTTTTTCCAGGGGTGGAAAATTTGTCACTCGGAAATTGACAATCCCCACCTCGTTTGTGGGGTAGACCTAGCCAAGGTTACCTAGCTCGGCTCGAATTGTATCCGATGTGGTAATCTGTTACCACAGATTACCACATGATAAAATTCGAGCCGAGGTAACCTTGGCTAGGGTAGCCGGGGTTGGGGAAGGGGAGGGAGTTGGACAATTGATAGACCTGTATAAGAAAATTATTAAAGGAACACGTTGCCTTCGGGTTGCGCTTTATTAGGCGTTTTTGGGCTTTTACAAGCATTTGAAGTATAATAAGCACGATCTGAAAGATGTTTAAAAAGTAGAATATAATGATCCACACAAACGTGCCTTAGAAATGCTTCAATTTTGCGTAATTTCTCGAAGCAGCACGCTCCGCCATTTATGGGAGTCAAAATCTTGACTCCCATAAATGGCGGAGAAATTATATTAGTCTTATTTCCAGCCTGGAGAAAGAAATTATTTTTCCTTCCTCCGTCGCGTGTGATGTGCCTGTTTTTTTAAATTCGTGTCTACAATAACCATTGGGTATAAATCATCCAAGTCCTTTCTATCGGTTTGTCCCATGACAATATTTTTACCCTGATTGGCGAGGTTTTCGTTTTTTCTTTGTTGACGCGTCTGCTGTGTTCTCTTGACGATCCATTTTTTTACAGCCAGTCGGGGTGTGTGTGTGTTTACATTTCACACATGTCTCGGGAGGCGGAGAATGGTATGGTACCTTGCGTTCATCTGATAGGTTTGTCTGACCACTGGCTACGGCGCCAGCCTAACTCCTGTTCGTCGCTGCATTTTGCCCACTACCCGGACGATCGTATTGACGGCTTGAAATACGTACATGTATACATTTCGCGGGACATGTAGTGGGGGTCAGAGGTCAGTGTTTGTTTTTTTAATTACCATTCACTAATTATAACACATTAAATGTGTTTTATTGCAAGAACAACTCTTAATAAGTATAAGGAACACCCTCAAACGTGAGATTTCGTGAAATCTGAAGGCAACATGTTCCTTTAATATGGTTTTCCCTTCCAAAATTACCCTTTTTTTAAACATCGGGGTAACCTCTTAACATTTCCCCTCTTATTTGTCTGTTTTTATAACCTTTTTATTTGGTTTAGAGATCGATTATCTATAGAATTTAATTCAAGACGAGTAACAAGCTAACGTCAGGGTACTGAAATCCCCAGGTGAAATCCCGGCGGCCGTTAGCCGGGAAGCCGACCGTACCGATAGCTGCCTGCGCCTGCAGGCAGTGCGGTGTTGCCTGGCCCGGGCGCAGCGCTCGCTTGTCCGCAAATTTTCCCGATGCCGAGTTTTCCCTACACGTCAAAAATGACACTTGGGCTGTTGACTCGATCAACCCAACAGACATCCCGCAATTTTACACACACATATAAAAAAACTGAGCAGTCAGGAAGCCCCAACCCAGTTTTCCCTAAACTTTGAAATTTCTCTGCCATTTCCCGGCGAAAGTCTGTCAATTTTTTAGGACAAGTGCGCAATATAGAGAGTTTGGAGCATGCAAAATTTGAAGTTCGTCGGAAAATTTTTCGACCTCCAAATTTGCCGACGTTTGGACCACACTTTGACCAAATTGCCGAGCCAAACTGGGGTGCGTCAACGACAGTCCGAAGGACTGAGCATGCGCACGACTCAGGAGTACACCAAAGAGGTGTGTACAGACAGCCACGGTTTGCGTGAGCAGTCAGGAAGCCCCAACCCAGTTTTCCCTAAACTTTGAAATTTCTCTGCAATTTCCCTGCGAAAGTCTGTGAATTTTTTAGGACAAGTGCGCAATATAGAGAGTTTGGAGCATGCAAAATTTGAAGTTCGTCGGAACATTTTTCGACCTCCAAATTTGCCGACGTTTGGACCACACTTTGACCAAATTGCCGAGCCAAACTGGGGTGCGTCAACGACAGTCCGAAGGACTGAGCATGCGCACGACTCAGGAGTACACCAAAGAGGTGTGTACAGACAGCCACGGTTTGCGTGAGCAGTCAGGAAGCCCCAACCCAGTTTTCCCTAAACTTTGAAATTTCTCTGCAATTTCCCGGCGAAAGTCTGTGAATTTTTTAGGACAAGTGCGCAATACAGAGAGTTTGGAGCATGCAAAATTTGAAGTTCGTCGGAACATTTTTCGACCTCCAAATTTGCCGACGTTTGGACCACACTTTGACCAAATTGCCGAGCCAAACTGGGGTGCGTCAACGACAGTCCGAAGGACTGAGCATGCGCACGACTCAGGAGTACACCAAAGAGGTGTGTACAGACAGCCACGGTTTGCGTGAGCAGTCAGGAAGCCCCAACCCAGTTTTCCCTAAACTTTGAAATTTCTCTGCCATTTCCCGGCGAAAGTCTGTGAATTTTTTAGGACAAGTGCGCAATATAGAGAGTTTGGAGCATGCAAAATTTAAAGTTCGTTGGAAATTTTTTCGACCTCCAAATTTGCCGACGTTTGGACCACACTTTGACCAAATTGCCGAGCCAAACTGGGGTGCGTCAACGACAGTCCGACGGACTAAGCATGCGCACGACTCAGGAGTACACCAAAGAGGTGTGTACAGACAGCCACGGTTTGCGTGAGCAGTCAGGAAGCCCCAACGCAGTTTTCCCTAAACTTTGAAATTTCTCTGCCATTTCCCGGCGAAAGTCTGTGAATTTTTTAGGACAAGTGCGCAATATAGAGAGTTTGGAGCATGCAAAATTTGAAGTTCGTCGGAAAATTTTTCGACCTCCAAATTTGCTGACGTTTGGACCACACTTTGACCAAATTGCCGAGCCAAACTGGGGTGCGTCAACGACAGTCCGAAGGACTGAGCATGCGCACGACTCAGGAGTACACCAAAGAGGTGTGTACAGACAGCCACGGTTTGCGTGAGCAGTCAGGAAGCCCGAACCCAGTTTTCCCTAAACTTTGAAATTTCTCTGCCATTTCCCGGCGAAAGTCTGTCAATTTGTTAGGACAAGTGCGCAATATAGAGAGTTTGGAGCATGCAAAATTTGAAGTTCGTCGGAACATTTTTCGACCTCCAAATTTGCCGACGTTTGGACCACACTTTGACCAAATTGCCGAGCCAAACTGGGGTGCGTCAACGACAGTCCGAAGGACTGAGCATGCGCACGACTCAGGAGTACACCAAAGAGGTGTGTACAGACAGCCACGGTTTGCGTGAGCAGTCAGGAAGCCCCAACCAAGTTTTCCCTAAACTTTGAAATTTCTCTGCAATTTCCCGGCGAAAGTCTGTGAATTTTTTAGGACAAGTGCGCAATATAGAGAGTTTGGAGCATGCAAAATTTGAAGTTCGTCGGAACATTTTTCGACCTCCAAATTTGCCGACGTTTGGACCACACTTTGACCAAATTGCCGAGCCAAACTGGGGTGCGTCAACGACAGTCCGAAGGACTGAGCATGCGCACGACTCAGGAGTACACCAAAGAGGTGTGTACAGACAGCCACGGTTTGCGTGAGCAGTCAGGAAGCCCGAACCCAGTTTTCCCTAAACTTTGAAATTTCTCTGCCATTTCCCGGCGAAAGTCTGTCAATTTTTTAGGACAAGTGCGCAATATAGAGAGTTTGGAGCATGCAAAATTTGAAGTTCGTCGGAACATTTTTCGACCTCCAAATTTGCCGACGTTTGGACCACACTTTGACCAAATTGCCGAGCCAAACTGGGGTGCGTCAACGACAGTCCGAAGGACTGAGCATGCGCACGACTCAGGAGTACACCAAAGAGGTGTGTACAGACAGCCACGGTTTGCGTGAGCAGTCAGGAAGCCCCAACCCAGTTTTCCCTAAACTTTGAAATTTCTCTGCAATTTCCCGGCGAAAGTCTGTCAATTTTTTAGGACAAGTGCGCAATATAGAGAGTTTGGAGCATGCAAATTTTGAAGTTCGTCGGAACATTTTTCGACCTCCAAATTTGACAACGTTTGGACCACACTTTGACCAAATTGCCGAGCCAAACTGGGGTGCGTCAACGACAGTCCGAAGGACTGAGCATGCGCACGACTCAGGAGTACACCAAAGAGGTGTGTACAGACAGCCACGGTTTGCGTGAGCAGTCAGGAAGCCCGAACCCAGTTTTCCCTAAACTTTGAAATTTCTCTGCCATTTCCCGGCGAAAGTCTGTCATTTTTTTAGGACAAGTGCGCAATATAGAGAGTCTGGAGCATGCAAAATTTGAAGTTCGTCGGAACATTTTTCGACCTCCAAATTTGCCGACGTTTGGACCACACTTTGACCAAATTGCCGAGCCAAACTGGGGTGCGTCAACGACAGTCCAAAGGACTGAGCATGCGGACGACTCAGGAGTACACCAAAGAGGTGTGTACAGACAGCCACGGTTTGCGTGAGCAGTCAGGAAGCCCCAACCCAGTTTTCCCTAAACTTTGAAATTTCTCTGCAATTTCCCGGCGAAAGTCTGTCAATTTTTTAGGACAAGTGCGCAATATAGAGAGTTTGGAGCATGCAAAATTTGAAGTTCGTCGGAACATTTTTCGACCTCCAAATTTGCCGACGTTTGGACCACACTTTGACCAAATTGCCGAGCCAAACTGGGGTGCGTCAACGACAGTCCGAAGGACTGAGCATGCGCACGACTCAGGAGTACACCAAAGAGGTGTGTACAGACAGCCACGGTTTGCGTGAGCAGTCAGGAAGCCCCAACCCAGTTTTCCCTAAACTTTGAAATTTCTCTGCCATTTCCCTGCGAAAGTCTGTCAATTGTTTAGGACAAGTGCGCAATATAGAGAGTTTGGAGCATGCAAAATTTGAAGTTCGTCGGAACATTTTTCGACCTCCAAATTTGCCGACGTTTGGACCACACTTTGACCAAATTGCCGAGCCAAACTGGGGTGCGTCAACGACAGTCCGAAGGACTGAGCATGCGGACGACTCAGGAGTACACCAAAGAGGTGTGTACAGACAGCCACGGTTTGCGTGAGCAGTCAGGAAGCCCCAACCCAGTTTTCCCTAAACTTTGAAATTTCTCTGCAATTTCCCGGCGAAAGTCTGTCAATTTTTTAGGACAAGTGCGCAATATAGAGAGTTTGGAGCATGCAAAATTTGAAGTTAGTCGGAACATTTTTCGACCTCCAAATTTGCCGACGTTTGGACCACACTTTGACCAAATTGCCGAGCCAAACTGGGGTGCGTCAACGACAGTCCGAAGGACTGAGCATGCGCACGACTCAGGAGTACACCAAAGAGGTGTGTACAGACAGCCACGGTTTGCGTGAGCAGTCAGGAAGCCCCAACCCAGTTTTCCCTAAACTTTGAAATTTCTCTGCCATTTCCCTGCGAAAGTCTGTCAATTGTTTAGGACAAGTGCGCAATATAGAGAGTTTGGAGCATGCAAAATTTGAAGTTCGTCGGAACATTTTTCGACCTCCAAATTTGCCGACGTTTGGACCACACTTTGACCAAATTGCCGAGCCAAACTGGGGTGCGTCAACGACAGTCCGAAGGACTGAGCATGCGCACGACTCAGGAGTACACCAAAGAGGTGTGTACAGACAGCCACGGTTTGCGTGAGCAGTCAGGAAGCCCCAACCCAGTTTTCCCTAAACTTTGAAATTTCTCTGCAATTTCCCGGCGAAAGTCTGTGATTTTTTTAGGACAAGTGCGCAATATAGAGAGTTTGGAGCATGCAAAATTTGAAGTTCGTCGGAACATTTTTCGACCTCCAAATTTGCCGACGTTTGGACCACACTTTGACCAAATTGCCGAGCCAAACTGGGGTGCGTCAACGACAGTCCGAAGGACTGAGCATGCGCACGACTCAGGAGTACACCAAAGAGGTGTGTACAGACAGCCACGGTTTGCGGGAGCAGTCAGGAAGCCCCAACCCAGTTTTCCCTAAACTTTGAAATTTCTCTGCCATTTCCCGGCGAAAGTCTGTCAATTTTTTAGGACAAGTGCGGAGCATTCAAAATTTGAAGTTCGTCGGAACATTTTTCGACCTCCAAATTTGCCGACGTTTGGACCACACTTTGACCAAATTGCCGAGCCAAACTGGGGTGCGTCAACGACAGTCCGAAGGACTGAGCATGCGCACGACTCAGGAGTACACCAAAGAGGTGTGTACAGACAGCCACGGTTTGCGTGAGCAGTCAGGAAGCCCCAACCCAGTTTTCCCTAAACTTTGAAATTTCTCTGCCATTTCCCGGCGAAAGTCTGTCAATTTTTTAGGACAAGTGCGCAATATAGAGAGTTTGGAGCATGCACAATTTGAAGTTCGTCGGAACATTTTTCGACCTCCAAATTTGCCGACGTTTGGACCACACTTTGACCAAATTGCCGAGCCAAACTGGGGTGCGTCAACGACAGTCCGAAGGACTGAGCATGCGCACGACTCAGGAGTACACCAAAGAGGTGTGTACAGACAGCCACGGTTTGCGTGAGCAGTCAGGAAGCCCGAACCCAGTTTTCCCTAAACTTTGAAATTTCTCTGCCATTTCCCGGCGAAAGTCTGTAAATTTTTTAGGACAAGTGCGCAATATAGAGAGTCTGGAGCATGCAAAATTTGAAGTGCGTCGGAACATTTTTCGACCTCCAAATTTGCCGACGTTTGGACCACACTTTGACCAAATTGCCGAGCCAAACTGGGGTGCGTCAACGACAGTCTGAAGGACTGAGCATGCGCACGACTCAGGAGTACACCAAAGAGGTGTGTACAGACAGCCACGGTTTGCGTGAGCAGTCAGGAAGCCCCAACCCAGTTTTCCCTAAACTTTGAAATTTCTCTGCCATTTCCCTGCGAAAGTCTGTCAATTGTTTAGGACAAGTGCGCAATATAGAGAGTTTGGAGCATGCAAAATTTGAAGTTCGTCGGAACATTTTTCGACCTCCAAATTTGCCGACGTTTGGACCACACTTTGACCAAATTGCCGAGCCAAACTGGGGTGCGTCAACGACAGTCCGAAGGACTGAGCATGCGCACGACTCAGGAGTACACCAAAGAGGTGTGTACAGACAGCCACGGTTTGCGTGAGCAGTCAGGAAGCCCCAACCCAGTTTTCCCTAAACTTTGAAATTTCTCTGCCATTTCCCGGCGAAAGTCTGTCAATTTTTTAGGACAAGTGCGCAATATAGAGAGTTTGGAGCATGCACAATTTGAAGTTCGTCGGAACATTTTTCGACCTCCAAATTTGCCGAAGTTTGGACCACACTTTGACCAAATTGCCGAGCCAAACTGGGGTGCGTCAACGACAGTCCGAAGGACTGAGCATGCGCACGACTCAGGAGTACACCAAAGAGGTGTGTACAGACAGCCACGGTTTGCGTGAGCAGTCAGGAAGCCCGAACCCAGTTTTCCCTAAACTTTGATATTTCTCTGCCATTTCCCGGCGAAAGTCTGTCAATTTTTTAGGACAAGTGCGCAATATAGAGAGTCTGGAGCATGCAAAATTTGAAGTTCGTCGGAACATTTTTCGACCTCCAAATTTGCCGACGTTTGGACCACACTTTGACCAAATTGCCGAGCCAAACTGGGGTGCGTCAACGACAGTCCGAAGGACTGAGCATGCGCACGACTCAGGAGTACACCAAAGAGGTGTGTACAGACAGCCACGGTTTGCGTGAGCAGTCAGGAAGCCCCAACCCAGTTTTCCCTAAACTTTGAAATTTCTCTGCAATTTCCCGGCGAAAGTCTGTCAATTTTTTAGGACAAGTGCGCAATATAGAGAGTTTGGAGCATGCAAAATTTGAAGTTCGTCGGAACATTTTTCGACCTCCAAATTTGCCGACGTTTGGACCACACTTTGACCAAATTGCCGAGCCAAACTGGGGTGCGTCAACGACAGTCCGAAGGACTGAGCATGCGCACGACTCAGGAGTACACCAAAGAGGTGTGTACAGACAGCCACGGTTTGCGTGAGCAGTCAGGAAGCCCCAACCCAGTTTTCCCTAAACTTTGAAATTTCTCTGCCATTTCCCTGCGAAAGTCTGTCAATTGTTTAGGACAAGTGCGCAATATAGAGAGTTTGGAGCATGCAAAATTTGAAGTTCGTCGGAACATTTTTCGACCTCCAAATTTGCCGACGTTTGGACCACACTTTGACCAAATTGCCGAGCCAAACTGGGGTGCGTCAACGACAGTCCGAAGGACTGAGCATGCGGACGACTCAGGAGTACACCAAAGAGGTGTGTACAGACAGCCACGGTTTGCGTGAGCAGTCAGGAAGCCCCAACCCAGTTTTCCCTAAACTTTGAAATTTCTCTGCAATTTCCCGGCGAAAGTCTGTCAATTTTTTAGGACAAGTGCGCAATATAGAGAGTTTGGAGCATGCAAAATTTGAAGTTAGTCGGAACATTTTTCGACCTCCAAATTTGCCGACGTTTGGACCACACTTTGACCAAATTGCCGAGCCAAACTGGGGTGCGTCAACGACAGTCCGAAGGACTGAGCATGCGCACGACTCAGGAGTACACCAAAGAGGTGTGTACAGACAGCCACGGTTTGCGTGAGCAGTCAGGAAGCCCCAACCCAGTTTTCCCTAAACTTTGAAATTTCTCTGCCATTTCCCTGCGAAAGTCTGTCAATTGTTTAGGACAAGTGCGCAATATAGAGAGTTTGGAGCATGCAAGATTTGAAGTTCGTCGGAACATTTTTCGACCTCCAAATTTGCCGACGTTTGGACCACACTTTGACCAAATTGCCGAGCCAAACTGGGGTGCGTCAACGACAGTCCGAAGGACTGAGCATGCGCACGACTCAGGAGTACACCAAAGAGGTGTGTACAGACAGCCACGGTTTGCGTGAGCAGTCAGGAAGCCCCAACCCAGTTTTCCCTAAACTTTGAAATTTCTCTGCAATTTCCCGGCGAAAGTCTGTGATTTTTTTAGGACAAGTGCGCAATATAGAGAGTTTGGAGCATGCAAAATTTGAAGTTCGTCGGAACATTTTTCGACCTCCAAATTTGCCGACGTTTGGACCACACTTTGACCAAATTGCCGAGCCAAACTGGGGTGCGTCAACGACAGTCCGAAGGACTGAGCATGCGCACGACTCAGGAGTACACCAAAGAGGTGTGTACAGACAGCCACGGTTTGCGGGAGCAGTCAGGAAGCCCCAACCCAGTTTTCCCTAAACTTTGAAATTTCTCTGCCATTTCCCGGCGAAAGTCTGTCAATTTTTTAGGACAAGTGCGGAGCATTCAAAATTTGAAGTTCGTCGGAACATTTTTCGACCTCCAAATTTGCCGACGTTTGGACCACACTTTGACCAAATTGCCGAGCCAAACTGGGGTGCGTCAACGACAGTCCGAAGGACTGAGCATGCGCACGACTCAGGAGTACACCAAAGAGGTGTGTACAGACAGCCACGGTTTGCGTGAGCAGTCAGGAAGCCCCAACCCAGTTTTCCCTGAACTTTGAAATTTCTCTGCAATTTCCCGGCGAAAGTCTGTCAATTTTTTAGGACAAGTGCGCAATATAGAGAGTTTGGAGCATGCACAATTTGAAGTTCGTCGGAACATTTTTCGACCTCCAAATTTGCCGACGTTTGGACCACACTTTGACCAAATTGCCGAGCCAAACTGGGGTGCGTCAACGACAGTCCGAAGGACTGAGCATGCGCACGACTCAGGAGTACACCAAAGAGGTGTGTACAGACAGCCACGGTTTGCGTGAGCAGTCAGGAAGCCCGAACCCAGTTTTCCCTAAACTTTGAAATTTCTCTGCCATTTCCCGGCGAAAGTCTGTAAATTTTTTAGGACAAGTGCGCAATATAGAGAGTCTGGAGCATGCAAAATTTGAAGTGCGTCGGAACATTTTTCGACCTCCAAATTTGCCGACGTTTGGACCACACTTTGACCAAATTGCCGAGCCAAACTGGGGTGCGTCAACGACAGTCCGAAGGACTGAGCATGCGCACGACTCAGGAGTACACCAAAGAGGTGTGTACAGACAGCCACGGTTTGCGTGAGCAGTCAGGAAGCCCCAACCCAGTTTTCCCTAAACTTTGAAATTTCTCTGCCATTTCCCTGCGAAAGTCTGTCAATTGTTTAGGACAAGTGCGCAATATAGAGAGTTTGGAGCATGCAAAATTTGAAGTTCGTCGGAACATTTTTCGACCTCCAAATTTGCCGACGTTTGGACCACACTTTGACCAAATTGCCGAGCCAAACTGGGGTGCGTCAACGACAGTCCGAAGGACTGAGCATGCGCACGACTCAGGAGTACACCAAAGAGGTGTGTACAGACAGCCACGGTTTGCGTGAGCAGTCAGGAAGCCCCAACCCAGTTTTCCCTAAACTTTGAAATTTCTCTGCCATTTCCCGGCGAAAGTCTGTCAATTTTTTAGGACAAGTGCGCAATATAGAGAGTTTGGAGCATGCACAATTTGAAGTTCGTCGGAACATTTTTCGACCTCCAAATTTGCCGAAGTTTGGACCACACTTTGACCAAATTGCCGAGCCAAACTGGGGTGCGTCAACGACAGTCCGAAGGACTGAGCATGCGCACGACTCAGGAGTACACCAAAGAGGTGTGTACAGACAGCCACGGTTTGCGTGAGCAGTCAGGAAGCCCGAACCCAGTTTTCCCTAAACTTTGATATTTCTCTGCCATTTCCCGGCGAAAGTCTGTCAATTTTTTAGGACAAGTGCGCAATATAGAGAGTCTGGAGCATGCAAAATTTGAAGTTCGTCGGAACATTTTTCGACCTCCAAATTTGCCGACGTTTGGACCACACTTTGACCAAATTGCCGAGCCAAACTGGGGTGCGTCAACGACAGTCCGAAGGACTGAGCATGCGCACGACTCAGGAGTACACCAAAGAGGTGTGTACAGACAGCCACGGTTTGCGTGAGCAGTCAGGAAGCCCCAACCCAGTTTTCCCTAAACTTTGAAATTTCTCTGCAATTTCCCGGCGAAAGTCTGTCAATTTTTTAGGACAAGTGCGCAATATAGAGAGTTTGGAGCATGCAAAATTTGAAGTTCGTCGGAACATTTTTCGACCTCCAAATTTGCCGACGTTTGGACCACACTTTGACCAAATTGCCGAGCCAAACTGGGGTGCGTCAACGACAGTCCGAAGGACTGAGCATGCGCACGACTCAGGAGTACACCAAAGAGGTGTGTACAGACAGCCACGGTTTGCGGGAGCAGTCAGGAAGCCCCAACCCAGTTTTCCCTAAACTTTGAAATTTCTCTGCCATTTCCCGGCGAAAGTCTGTCAATTTTTTAGGACAAGTGCGCAATATAGAGAGTTTGGAGCATGCAAAATTTGAAGTTCGTCGGAACATTTTTCGACCTCCAAATTTGCCGACGTTTGGACCACACTTTGACCAAATTGCCGAGCCAAACTGGGGTGCGTCAACGACAGTCCGAAGGACTGAGCATGCGCACGACTCAGGAGTACACCAAAGAGGTGTGTACAGACAGCCACGGTTTGCGTGAGCAGTCAGGAAGCCCGAACCCAGTTTTCCCTAAACTTTGAAATTTCTCTGCCATTTCCCGGCGAAAGTCTGTCAATTTTTTTAGGACAAGTGCGCAATATAGAGAGTCTGGAGCATGCAAAATTTGAAGTTCGTCGGAACATTTTTCGACCTCCAAATTTCCCGACGTTTGGACCACACTTTGACCAAATTGCCGAGCCAAACTGGGGTGCGTCAACGACAGTCCGAAGGACTGAGCATGCGCACGACTCAGGAGTACACCAAAGAGGTGTGTACAGACAGCCACGGTTTGCGGGAGCAGTCAGGAAGCCCGAACCCAGTTTTCCCTAAACTTTGAAATTTCTCTGCCATTTCCCGGCGAAAGTCTGTCAATTTTTTAGGACAAGTGCGCAATATAGAGAGTCTGGAGCATGCAAAATTTGAAGTTCGTCGGAACATTTTTCGACCTCCAAATTTGCCGACGTTTGGACCACACTTTGACCAAATTGCCGAGCCAAACTGGGGTGCGTCAACGACAGTCCGAAGGACTGAGCATGCGCACGACTCAGGAGTACACCAAAGAGGTGTGTACAGACAGCCACGGTTTGCGTGAGCAGTCAGGAAGCCCCAACCCAGTTTTCCCTAAACTTTGAAATTTCTCTCCCATTTCCCTGCGAAAGTCTGTCAATTGTTTAGGACAAGTGCGCAATATAGAGAGTTTGGAGCATGCAAAATTTGAAGTTCGTCGGAACATTTTTCGACCTCCAAATTTGCCGACGTTTGGACCACACTTTGACCAAATTGCCGAGCCAAACTGGGGTGCGTCAACGACAGTCCGAAGGACTGAGCATGCGGACGACTCAGGAGTACACCAAAGAGGTGTGTACAGACAGCCACGGTTTGCGTGAGCAGTCAGGAAGCCCCAACCCAGTTTTCCCTAAACTTTGAAATTTCTCTGCAATTTCCCGGCGAAAGTCTGTCAATTTTTTAGGACAAGTGCGCAATATAGAGAGTTTGGAGCATGCAAAATTTGAAGTTCGTCGGAACATTTTTCGACCTCCAAATTTGCCGACGTTTGGACCACACTTTGACCAAATTGCCGAGCCAAACTGGGGTGCGTCAACGACAGTCCGAAGGACTGAGCATGCGCACGACTCAGGAGTACACCAAAGAGGTGTGTACAGACAGCCACGGTTTGCGTGAGCAGTCAGGAAGCCCCAACCCAGTTTTCCCTAAACTTTGAAATTTCTCTGCCATTTCCCTGCGAAAGTCTGTCAATTGTTCAGGACAAGTGCGCAATATAGAGAGTTTGGAGCATGCAAAATTTGAAGTTCGTCGGAACATTTTTCGACCTCCAAATTTGCCGACGTTTGGACCACACTTTGACCAAATTGCCGAGCCAAACTGGGGTGCGTCAACGACAGTCCGAAGGACTGAGCATGCGCACGACTCAGGAGTACACCAAAGAGGTGTGTACAGACAGCCACGGTTTGCGTGAGCAGTCAGGAAGCCCCAACCCAGTTTTCCCTAAACTTTGAAATTTCTCTGCAATTTCCCGGCGAAAGTCTGTGATTTTTTTAGGACAAGTGCGCAATATAGAGAGTTTGGAGCATGCAAAATTTGAAGTTCGTCGGAACATTTTTCGACCTCCAAATTTGCCGACGTTTGGACCACACTTTGACCAAATTGCCGAGCCAAACTGGGGTGCGTCAACGACAGTCCGAAGGACTGAGCATGCGCACGACTCAGGAGTACACCAAAGAGGTGTGTACAGACAGCCACGGTTTGCGGGAGCAGTCAGGAAGCCCCAACCCAGTTTTCCCTAAACTTTGAAATTTCTCTGCCATTTCCCGGCGAAAGTCTGTCAATTTTTTAGGACAAGTGCGCAATATAGAGAGTTTGGAGCATTCAAAATTTGAAGTTCGTCGGAACATTTTTCGACCTCCAAATTTGCCGACGTTTGGACCACACTTTGACCAAATTGCCGAGCCAAACTGGGGTGCGTCAACGACAGTCCGAAGGACTGAGCATGCGCACGACTCAGGAGTACACCAAAGAGGTGTGTACAGACAGCCACGGTTTGCGTGAGCAGTCAGGAAGCCCCAACCCAGTTTTCCCTAAACTTTGAAATTTCTCTGCCATTTCCCGGCGAAAGTCTGTCAATTTTTTAGGACAAGTGCGCAATATAGAGAGTTTGGAGCATGCACAATTTGAAGTTCGTCGGAACATTTTTCGACCTCCAAATTTGCCGACGTTTGGACCACACTTTGACCAAATTGCCGAGCCAAACTGGGGTGCGTCAACGACAGTCCGAAGGACTGAGCATGCGCACGACTCAGGAGTACACCAAAGAGGTGTGTACAGACAGCCACGGTTTGCGTGAGCAGTCAGGAAGCCCGAACCCAGTTTTCCCTAAACTTTGAAATTTCTCTGCCATTTCCCGGCGAAAGTCTGTAAATTGTTTAGGACAAGTGCGCAATATAGAGAGTCTGGAGCATGCAAAATTTGAAGTTCGTCGGAACATTTTTCGACCTCCAAATTTGCCGACGTTTGGACCACACTTTGACCAAATTGCCGAGCCAAACTGGGGTGCGTCAACGACAGTCCGAAGGACTGAGCATGCGCACGACTCAGGAGTACACCAAAGAGGTGTGTACAGACAGCCACGGTTTGCGTGAGCAGTCAGGAAGCCCGAACCCAGTTTTCCCTAAACTTTGAAATTTCTCTGCCATTTCCTGGCGAAAGTCTGTCAATTTTTTAGGACAAGTGCGCAATATAGAGAGTCTGGAGCATGCAAAATTTGAAGTTCGTCGGAACATTTTTCGACCTCCAAATTTGCCGACGTTTGGACCACACTTTGACCAAATTGCCGAGCCAAACTGGGGTGCGTCAACGACAGTCCGAAGGACTGAGCATGCGCACGACTCAGGAGTACACCAAAGAGGTGTGTACAGACAGCCACGGTTTGCGTGAGCAGTCAGGAAGCCCCAACCCAGTTTTCCCTAAACTTTGAAATTTCTCTGCCATTTCCCTGCGAAAGTCTGTCAATTGTTTAGGACAAGTGCGCAATATAGAGAGTTTGGAGCATGCAAAATTTGAAGTTCGTCGGAACATTTTTCGACCTCCAAATTTGCCGACGTTTGGACCACACTTTGACCAAATTGCCGAGCCAAACTGGGGTGCGTCAACGACAGTCCGAAGGACTGAGCATGCGCACGACTCAGGAGTACACCAAAGAGGTGTGTACAGACAGCCACGGTTTGCGTGAGCAGTCAGGAAGCCCCAACCCAGTTTTCCCTAAACTTTGAAATTTCTCTGCCATTTCCCGGCGAAAGTCTGTCAATTTTTTAGGACAAGTGCGCAATATAGAGAGTTTGGAGCATGCACAATTTGAAGTTCGTCGGAACATTTTTCGACCTCCAAATTTGCCGACGTTTGGACCACACTTTGACCAAATTGCCGAGCCAAACTGGGGTGCGTCAACGACAGTCCGAAGGACTGAGCATGCGCACGACTCAGGAGTACACCAAAGAGGTGTGTACAGACAGCCACGGTTTGCGTGAGCAGTCAGGAAGCCCGAACCCAGTTTTCCCTAAACTTTGAAATTTCTCTGCCATTTCCTGGCGAAAGTCTGTCAATTTTTTAGGACAAGTGCGCAATATAGAGAGTCTGGAGCATGCAAAATTTGAAGTTCGTCGGAACATTTTTCGACCTCCAAATTTGCCGACGTTTGGACCACACTTTGACCAAATTGCCGAGCCAAACTGGGGTGCGTCAACGACAGTCCGAAGGACTGAGCATGCGCACGACTCAGGAGTACACCAAAGAGGTGTGTACAGACAGCCACGGTTTGCGTGAGCAGTCAGGAAGCCCCAACCCAGTTTTCCCTAAACTTTGAAATTTCTCTGCCATTTCCCTGCGAAAGTCTGTCAATTGTTTAGGACAAGTGCGCAATATAGAGAGTTTGGAGCATGCAAAATTTGAAGTTCGTCGGAACATTTTTCGACCTCCAAATTTGCCGACGTTTGGACCACACTTTGACCAAATTGCCGAGCCAAACTGGGGTGCGTCAACGACAGTCCGAAGGACTGAGCATGCGCACGACTCAGGAGTACACCAAAGAGGTGTGTACAGACAGCCACGGTTTGCGTGAGCAGTCAGGAAGCCCCAACCCAGTTTTCCCTAAACTTTGAAATTTCTCTGCCATTTCCCGGCGAAAGTCTGTCAATTTTTTAGGACAAGTGCGCAATATAGAGAGTTTGGAGCATGCACAATTTGAAGTTCGTCGGAACATTTTTCGACCTCCAAATTTTCCGACGTTTGGACCACACTTTGACCAAATTGCCGAGCCAAACTGGGGTGCGTCAACGACAGTCCGAAGGACTGAGCATGCGCACGACTCAGGAGTACACCAAAGAGGTGTGTACAGACAGCCACGGTTTGCGTGAGCAGTCAGGAAGCCCGAACCCAGTTTTCCCTAAACTTTGAAATTTCTCTGCCATTTCCCGGCGAAAGTCTGTCAATTTTTTAGGACAAGTGCGCAATATAGAGAGTCTGGAGCATGCAAAATTTGAAGTTCGTCGGAACATTTTTCGACCTCCAAATTTGCCGACGTTTGGACCACACTTTGACCAAATTGCCGAGCCAAACTGGGGTGCGTCAACGACAGTCCGAAGGACTGAGCATGCGCACGACTCAGGAGTACACCAAAGAGGTGTGTACAGACAGCCACGGTTTGCGTGAGCAGTCAGGAAGCCCCAACCCAGTTTTCCCTAAACTTTGAAATTTCTCTGCCATTTCCCGGCGAAAGTCTGTCAATTTTTTAGGACAAGTGCGCAATATAGAGAGTTTGGAGCATGCACAATTTGAAGTTCGTCGGAACATTTTTCGACCTCCAAATTTGCCGACGTTTGGACCACACTTTGACTAAATTGCCGAGCCAAACTGGGGTGCGTCAACGACAGTCCGAAGGACTGAGCATGCGCACGACTCAGGAGTACACCAAAGAGGTGTGTACAGACAGCCACGGTTTGCGTGAGCAGTCAGGAAGCCCGAACCCAGTTTTCCCTAAACTTTGAAATTTCTCTGCCATTTCCCGGCGAAAGTCTGTAAATTGTTTAGGACAAGTGCGCAATATAGAGAGTCTGAAGCATGCAAAATTTGAAGTTCGTCGGAACATTTTTCGACCTCCAAATTTGCCGACGTTTGGACCACACTTTGACCAAATTGCCGAGCCAAACTGGGGTGCGTCAACGACAGTCCGAAGGACTGAGCATGCGCACGACTCAGGAGTACACCAAAGAGGTGTGTACAGACGGCCACGGTTTGCGTGAGCAGTCAGGAAGCCCGAACCCAGTTTTCCCTAAACTTTGAAATTTCTCTGCCATTTCCCGGCGAAAGTCTGTCAATTTTTTAGGACAAGTGCGCAATATAGAGAGTCTGGAGCATGCAAAATTTGAAGTTCGTCGGAACATTTTTCGACCTCCAAATTTGCCGACGTTTGGACCACACTTTGACCAAATTGCCGAGCCAAACTGGGGTGCGTCAACGACAGTCCGAAGGACTGAGCATGCGCACGACTCAGGAGTACACCAAAGAGGTGTGTACAGACAGCCACGGTTTGCGTGAGCAGTCAGGAAGCCCCAACCCAGTTTTCCCTAAACTTTGAAATTTCTCTGCCATTTCCCTGCGAAAGTCTGTCAATTGTTTAGGACAAGTGCGCAATATAGAGAGTTTGGAGCATGCAAAATTTGAAGTTCGTCGGAACATTTTTCGACCTCCAAATTTGCCGACGTTTGGACCACACTTTGACCAAATTGCCGAGCCAAACTGGGGTGCGTCAACGACAGTCCGAAGGACTGAGCATGCGCACGACACAGGAGTACACCAAAGAGGTGTGTACAGACAGCCACGGTTTGCGTGAGCAGTCAGGAAGCTCCAACCCAGTTTTCCATAAACTTTGAAATTTCTCTGCCATTTCCCGGCGAAAGTCTGTCAATTTTTTAGGACAAGTGCGCAATATAAAGAGTTTGGAGCATGCACAATTTGAAGTTCGTCGGAACATTTTTCGACCTCCAAATTTTCCGACGTTTGGACCACACTTTGACCAAATTGCCGAGCCAAACTGGGGTGCGTCAACGACAGTCCGAAGGACTGAGCATGCGCACGACTCAGGAGTACACCAAAGAGGTGTGTACAGACAGCCACGGTTTGCGTGAGCAGTCAGGAAGCCCGAACCCAGTTTTCCCTAAACTTTGAAATTTCTCTGCCATTTCCCGGCGAAAGTCTGTCAATTTTTTAGGACAAGTGCGCAATATAGAGAGTCTGGAGCATGCAAAATTTGAAGTTCGTCGGAACATTTTTCGACCTCCAAATTTGCCGACGTTTGGACCACACTTTGACCAAATTGCCGAGCCAAACTGGGGTGCGTCAACGACAGTCCGAAGGACTGAGCATGCGCACGACTCAGGAGTACACCAAAGAGGTGTGTACAGACAGCCACGGTTTGCGTGAGCAGTCAGGAAGCCCCAACCCAGTTTTCCCTAAACTTTGAAATTTCTCTGCAATTTCCCGGCGAAAGTCTGTCAATTTTTTAGGACAAGTGCGCAATATAGAGAGTTTGGAGCATGCAAAATTTGAAGTTCGTCGGAACATTTTTCGACCTCCAAATTTGCCGACGTTTGGACCACACTTTGACCAAATTGCCGAGCCAAACTGGGGTGCGTCAACGACAGTCCGAAGGACTGAGCATGCGCACGACTCAGGAGTACACCAAAGAGGTGTGTACAGACAGCCACGGTTTGCGTGAGCAGTCAGGAAGCCCGAACCCAGTTTTCCCTAAACTTTGAAATTTCTCTGCCATTTCCCGGCGAAAGTCTGTCAATTTTTTAGGACAAGTGCGCAATATAGAGAGTCTGGAGCATGCAAAATTTGAAGTTCGTCGGAACATTTTTCGACCTCCAAATTTGCCGACGTTTGGACCACACTTTGACCAAATTGCCGAGCCAAACTGGGGTGCGTCAACGACAGTCCGAAGGACTGAGCATGCGCACGACTCAGGAGTACACCAAAGAGGTGTGTACAGACAGCCACGGTTTGCGTGAGCAGTCAGGAAGCCCCAACCCAGTTTTCCCTAAACTTTGAAATTTCTCTGCAATTTCCCGGCGAAAGTCTGTGATTTGTTTAGGACAAGTGCGCAATATAGAGAGTTTGGAGCATGCAAAATTTGAAGTTCGTCGGAACATTTTTCGACCTCCAAATTTCCCGACGTTTGGACCACACTTTGACCAAATTGCCGAGCCAAACTGGGGTGCGTCAACGACAGTCCGAAGGACTGAGCATGCGCACGACTCAGGAGTACACCAAAGAGGTGTGTACAGACAGCCACGGTTTGCGGGAGCAGTCAGGAAGCCCCAACCCAGTTTTCCCTAAACTTTGAAATTTCTCTGCCATTTCCCGGCGAAAGTCTGTCAATTTTTTAGGACAAGTGCGCAATATAGAGAGTTTGGAGCATGCACAATTTGAAGTTCGTCGGAACATTTTTCGACCTCCAAATTTGCCGACGTTTGGACCACACTTTGACCAAATTGCCGAGCCAAACTGGGGTGCGTCAACGACAGTCCGAAGGACTGAGCATGCGCACGACTCAGGAGTACACCAAAGAGGTGTGTACAGACAGCCACGGTTTGCGTGAGCAGTCAGGAAGCCCGAACCCAGTTTTCCCTAAACTTTGAAATTTCTCTGCCATTTCCCGGCGAAAGTCTGTCAATTTTTTAGGACAAGTGCGCAATATAGAGAGTCTGGAGCATGCAAAATTTGAAGTTCGTCGGAACATTTTTCGACCTCCAAATTTGCCGACGTTTGGACCACACTTTGACCAAATTGCCGAGCCAAACTGGGGTGCGTCAACGACAGTCCGAAGGACTGAGCATGCGCACGACTCAGGAGTACACCAAAGAGGTGTGTACAGACAGCCACGGTTTGCGTGAGCAGTCAGGAAGCCCGAACCCAGTTTTCCCTAAACTTTGAAATTTCTCTGCCATTTCCCGGCGAAAGTCTGTCAATTTTTTAGGACAAGTGCGCAATATAGAGAGTCTGGAGCATGCAAAATTTGAAGTTCGTCGGAACATTTTTCGACCTCCAAATTTGCCGACGTTTGGACCACACTTTGACCAAATTGCCGAGCCAAACTGGGGTGCGTCAACGACAGTCCGAAGGACTGAGCATGCGCACGACTCAGGAGTACACCAAAGAGGTGTGTACAGACAGCCACGGTTTGCGTGAGCAGTCAGGAAGCCCGAACCCAGTTTTCCCTAAACTTTGAAATTTCTCTGCCATTTCCTGGCGAAAGTCTGTCAATTTTTTAGGACAAGTGCGCAATATAGAGAGTCTGGAGCATGCAAAATTTGAAGTTCGTCGGAACATTTTTCGACCTCCAAATTTGCCGACGTTTGGACCACACTTTGACCAAATTGCCGAGCCAAACTGGGGTGCGTCAACGACAGTCCGAAGGACTGAGCATGCGCACGACTCAGGAGTACACCAAAGAGGTGTGTACAGACAGCCACGGTTTGCGTGAGCAGTCAGGAAGCCCGAACCCAGTTTTCCCTAAACTTTGAAATTTCTCTGCCATTTCCTGGCGAAAGTCTGTCAATTTTTTAGGACAAGTGCGCAATATAGAGAGTCTGGAGCATGCAAAATTTGAAGTTCGTCGGAACATTTTTCGACCTCCAAATTTGCCGACGTTTGGACCACACTTTGACCAAATTGCCGAGCCAAACTGGGGTGCGTCAACGACAGTCCGAAGGACTGAGCATGCGCACGACTCAGGAGTACACCAAAGAGGTGTGTACAGACAGCCACGGTTTGCGTGAGCAGTCAGGAAGCCCGAACCCAGTTTTCCCTAAACTTTGAAATTTCTCTGCCATTTCCCGGCGAAAGTCTGTCAATTTTTTAGGACAAGTGCGCAATATAGAGAGTCTGGAGCATGCAAAATTTGAAGTTCGTCGGAAAATTTTTCGACCTCCAAATTTGCCGACGTTTGGACCACACTTTGACCAAATTGCCGAGCCAAACTGGGGTGCGTCAACGACAGTCCGAAGGACTGAGCATGCGCACGACTCAGGAGTACACCAAAGAGGTGTGTACAGACAGCCACGGTTTGCGTGAGCAGTCAGGAAGCCCGAACCCAGTTTTCCCTAAACTTTGAAATTTCTCTGCCATTTCCTGGCGAAAGTCTGTCAATTTTTTAGGACAAGTGCGCAATATAGAGAGTCTGGAGCATGCAAAATTTGAAGTTCGTCGGAACATTTTTCGACCTCCAAATTTGCCGACGTTTGGACCACACTTTGACCAAATTGCCGAGCCAAACTGGGGTGCGTCAACGACAGTCCGAAGGACTGAGCATGCGCACGACTCAGGAGTACACCAAAGAGGTGTGTACAGACAGCCACGGTTTGCGTGAGCAGTCAGGAAGCCCGAACCCAGTTTTCCCTAAACTTTGAAATTTCTCTGCCATTTCCTGGCGAAAGTCTGTCAATTTTTTTAGGACAAGTGCGCAATATAGAGAGTCTGGAGCATGCAAAATTTGAAGTTCGTCGGAACATTTTTCGACCTCCAAATTTGCCGACGTTTGGACCACACTTTGACCAAATTGCCGAGCCAAACTGGGGTGCGTCAACGACAGTCCGAAGGACTGAGCATGCGCACGACTCAGGAGTACACCAAAGAGGTGTGTACAGACAGCCACGGTTTGCGTGAGCAGTCAGGAAGCCCGAACCCAGTTTTCCCTAAACTTTGAAATTTCTCTGCCATTTCCCGGCGAAAGTCTGTCAATTTTTTAGGACAAGTGCGCAATATAGAGAGTCTGGAGCATGCAAAATTTGAAGTTCGTCGGAACATTTTTCGACCTCCAAATTTGCCGACGTTTGGACCACACTTTGACCAAATTGCCGAGCCAAACTGGGGTGCGTCAACGACAGTCCGAAGGACTGAGCATGCGCACGACTCAGGAGTACACCAAAGAGGTGTGTACAGACAGCCACGGTTTGCGTGAGCAGTCAGGAAGCCCGAACCCAGTTTTCCCTAAACTTTGAAATTTCTCTGCCATTTCCCGGCGAAAGTCTGTCAATTTTTTAGGACAAGTGCGCAATATAGAGAGTCTGGAGCATGCAAAATTTGAAGTTCGTCGGAACATTTTTCGACCTCCAAATTTGCCGACGTTTGGACCACACTTTGACCAAATTGCCGAGCCAAACTGGGGTGCGTCAACGACAGTCCGAAGGACTGAGCATGCGCACGACTCAGGAGTACACCAAAGAGGTGTGTACAGACAGCCACGGTTTGCGTGAGCAGTCAGGAAGCCCGAACCCAGTTTTCCCTAAACTTTGAAATTTCTCTGCCATTTCCCGGCGAAAGTCTGTCAATTTTTTAGGACAAGTGCGCAATATAGAGAGTCTGGAGCATGCAAAATTTGAAGTTCGTCGGAACATTTTTCGACCTCCAAATTTGCCGACGTTTGGACCACACTTTGACCAAATTGCCGAGCCAAACTGGGGTGCGTCAACGACAGTCCGAAGGACTGAGCATGCGCACGA
Organism: Henricia sp. BOLD:AAB3569; assembly: GCA_037783545.1. Taxonomy (NCBI): domain Eukaryota; kingdom Metazoa; phylum Echinodermata; class Asteroidea; order Spinulosida; family Echinasteridae; genus Henricia; species Henricia sp. BOLD:AAB3569. The sequence continues at coordinate 178,122 of JBBELK010000433.1, forward strand.
CTCAGGAGTACACCAAAGAGGTGTGTACAGACAGCCACGGTTTGCGTGAGCAGTCAGGAAGCCCGAACCCAGTTTTCCCTAAACTTTGAAATTTCTCTGCCATTTCCTGGCGAAAGTCTGTCAATTTTTTAGGACAAGTGCGCAATATAGAGAGTCTGGAGCATGCAAAATTTGAAGTTCGTCGGAACATTTTTCGACCTCCAAATTTGCCGACGTTTGGACCACACTTTGACCAAATTGCCGAGCCAAACTGGGGTGCGTCAACGACAGTCCGAAGGACTGAGCATGCGCACGACTCAGGAGTACACCAAAGAGGTGTGTACAGACAGCCACGGTTTGCGTGAGCAGTCAGGAAGCCCGAACCCAGTTTTCCCTAAACTTTGAAATTTCTCTGCCATTTCCCGGCGAAAGTCTGTCAATTTTTTAGGACAAGTGCGCAATATAGAGAGTCTGGAGCATGCAAAATTTGAAGTTCGTCCGAACATTTTTCGACCTCCAAATTTGCCGACGTTTGGACCACACTTTGACCAAATTGCCGAGCCAAACTGGGGTGCGTCAACGACAGTCCGAAGGACTGAGCATGCGCACGACTCAGGAGTACACCAAAGAGGTGTGTACAGACAGCCACGGTTTGCGTGAGCAGTCAGGAAGCCCGAACCCAGTTTTCCCTAAACTTTGAAATTTCTCTGCCATTTCCCGGCGAAAGTCTGTCAATTTTTTAGGACAAGTGCGCAATATAGAGAGTCTGGAGCATGCAAAATTTGAAGTTCGTCGGAACATTTTTCGACCTCCAAATTTGCCGACGTTTGGACCACACTTTGACCAAATTGCCGAGCCAAACTGGGGTGCGTCAACGACAGTCCGAAGGACTGAGCATGCGCACGACTCAGGAGTACACCAAAGAGGTGTGTACAGACAGCCACGGTTTGCGTGAGCAGTCAGGAAGCCCGAACCCAGTTTTCCCTAAACTTTGAAATTTCTCTGCCATTTCCCGGCGAAAGTCTGTCAATTTTTTAGGACAAGTGCGCAATATAGAGAGTCTGGAGCATGCAAAATTTGAAGTTCGTCCGAACATTTTTCGACCTCCAAATTTGCCGACGTTTGGACCACACTTTGACCAAATTGCCGAGCCAAACTGGGGTGCGTCAACGACAGTCCGAAGGACTGAGCATGCGCACGACTCAGGAGTACACCAAAGAGGTGTGTACAGACAGCCACGGTTTGCGTGAGCAGTCAGGAAGCCCGAACCCAGTTTTCCCTAAACTTTGAAATTTCTCTGCCATTTCCCGGCGAAAGTCTGTCAATTTTTTAGGACAAGTGCGCAATATAGAGAGTCTGGAGCATGCAAAATTTGAAGTTCGTCGGAACATTTTTCGACCTCCAAATTTGCCGACGTTTGGACCACACTTTGACCAAATTGCCGAGCCAAACTGGGGTGCGTCAACGACAGTCCGAAGGACTGAGCATGCGCACGACTCAGGAGTACACCAAAGAGGTGTGTACAGACAGCCACGGTTTGCGTGAGCAGTCAGGAAGCCCCAACCCAGTTTTTCCCTAAACTTTGAAATTTCTCTGCAATTTCCCGGCGAAAGTCTGTGATTTGTTTAGGACAAGTGCGCAATATAGAGAGTTTGGAGCATGCAAAATTTGAAGTTCGTCGGAACATTTTTCGACCTCCAAATTTCCCGACGTTTGGACCACACTTTGACCAAATTGCCGAGCCAAACTGGGGTGCGTCAACGACAGTCCGAAGGACTGAGCATGCGCACGACTCAGGAGTACACCAAAGAGGTGTGTACAGACAGCCACGGTTTGCGGGAGCAGTCAGGAAGCCCGAACCCAGTTTTCCCTAAACTTTGAAATTTCTCTGCCATTTCCCGGCGAAAGTCTGTCAATTTTTTAGGACAAGTGCGCAATATAGAGAGTCTGGAGCATGCAAAATTTGAAGTTCGTCGGAACATTTTTCGACCTCCAAATTTGCCGACGTTTGGACCACACTTTGACCAAATTGCCGAGCCAAACTGGGGTGCGTCAACGACAGTCCGAAGGACTGAGCATGCGCACGACTCAGGAGTACACCAAAGAGGTGTGTACAGACAGCCACTGTTTGCGTGAGCAGTCAGGAAGCCCGAACCCAGTTTTCCCTAAACTTTGAAATTTCTCTGCCATTTCCCGGCGAAAGTCTGTCAATTTTTTAGGACAAGTGCGCAATATAGAGAGTCTGGAGCATGCAAAATTTGAAGTTCGTCGGAACATTTTTCGACCTCCAAATTTGCCGACGTTTGGACCACACTTTGACCAAATTGCCGAGCCAAACTGGGGTGCGTCAACGACAGTCCGAAGGACTGAGCATGCGCACGACTCAGGAGTACACCAAAGAGGTGTGTACAGACAGCCACGGTTTGCGTTAGCAGTCAGGAAGCCCGAACCCAGTTTTCCCTAAACTTTGAAATTTCTCTGCCATTTCCCGGCGAAAGTCTGTCAATTTTTTAGGACAAGTGCGCAATATAGAGAGTCTGGAGCATGCAAAATTTGAAGTTCGTCGGAACATTTTTCGACCTCCAAATTTGCCGACGTTTGGACCACACTTTGACCAAATTGCCGAGCCAAACTGGGGTGCGTCAACGACAGTCCGAAGGACTGAGCATGCGCACGACTCAGGAGTACACCAAAGAGGTGTGTACAGACAGCCACGGTTTGCGTGAGCAGTCAGGAAGCCCTAACCCAGTTTTCCCTAAACTTTGAAATTTCTCTGCCATTTCCCGGCGAAAGTCTGTCAATTTTTTAGGACAAGTGCGCAATATAGAGAGTCTGGAGCATGCAAAATTTGAAGTTCGTCGGAACATTTTTCGACCTCCAAATTTGCCGACGTTTGGACCACACTTTGACCAAATTGCCGAGCCAAACTGGGGTGCGTCAACGACAGTCCGAAGGACTGAGCATGCGCACGACTCAGGAGTACACCAAAGAGGTGTGTACAGACAGCCACGGTTTGCGTGAGCAGTCAGGAAGCCCGAACCCAGTTTTCCCTAAACTTTGAAATTTCTCTGCCATTTCCTGGCGAAAGTCTGTCAATTTTTTAGGACAAGTGCGCAATATAGAGAGTCTGGAGCATGCAAAATTTGAAGTTCGTCGGAACATTTTTCGACCTCCAAATTTGCCGACGTTTGGACCACACTTTGACCAAATTGCCGAGCCAAACTGGGGTGCGTCAACGACAGTCCGAAGGACTGAGCATGCGCACGACTCAGGAGTACACCAAAGAGGTGTGTACAGACAGCCACGGTTTGCGTGAGCAGTCAGGAAGCCCCAACCCAGTTTTTCCCTAAACTTTGAAATTTCTCTGCAATTTCCCGGCGAAAGTCTGTGATTTGTTTAGGACAAGTGCGCAATATAGAGAGTTTGGAGCATGCAAAATTTGAAGTTCGTCGGAACATTTTTCGACCTCCAAATTTCCCGACGTTTGGACCACACTTTGACCAAATTGCCGAGCCAAACTGGGGTGCGTCAACGACAGTCCGAAGGACTGAGCATGCGCACGACTCAGGAGTACACCAAAGAGGTGTGTACAGACAGCCACGGTTTGCGGGAGCAGTCAGGAAGCCCGAACCCAGTTTTCCCTAAACTTTGAAATTTCTCTGCCATTTCCCGGCGAAAGTCTGTCAATTTTTTAGGACAAGTGCGCAATATAGAGAGTCTGGAGCATGCAAAATTTGAAGTTCGTCGGAACATTTTTCGACCTCCAAATTTGCCGACGTTTGGACCACACTTTGACCAAATTGCCGAGCCAAACTGGGGTGCGTCAACGACAGTCCGAAGGACTGAGCATGCGCACGACTCAGGAGTACACCAAAGAGGTGTGTACAGACAGCCACGGTTTGCGTGAGCAGTCAGGAAGCCCGAACCCAGTTTTCCCTAAACTTTGAAATTTCTCTGCCATTTCCCGGCGAAAGTCTGTCAATTTTTTAGGACAAGTGCGCAATATAGAGAGTCTGGAGCATGCAAAATTTGAAGTTCGTCGGAACATTTTTCGACCTCCAAATTTGCCGACGTTTGGACCACACTTTGACCAAATTGCCGAGCCAAACTGGGGTGCGTCAACGACAGTCCGAAGGACTGAGCATGCGCACGACTCAGGAGTACACCAAAGAGGTGTGTACAGACAGCCACGGTTTGCGTGAGCAGTCAGGAAGCCCCAACCCAGTTTTTCCCTAAACTTTGAAATTTCTCTGCAATTTCCCGGCGAAAGTCTGTGATTTGTTTAGGACAAGTGCGCAATATAGAGAGTTTGGAGCATGCAAAATTTGAAGTTCGTCGGAACATTTTTCGACCTCCAAATTTCCCGACGTTTGGACCACACTTTGACCAAATTGCCGAGCCAAACTGGGGTGCGTCAACGACAGTCCGAAGGACTGAGCATGCGCACGACTCAGGAGTACACCAAAGAGGTGTGTACAGACAGCCACGGTTTGCGGGAGCAGTCAGGAAGCCCGAACCCAGTTTTCCCTAAACTTTGAAATTTCTCTGCCATTTCCCGGCGAAAGTCTGTCAATTTTTTAGGACAAGTGCGCAATATAGAGAGTCTGGAGCATGCAAAATTTGAAGTTCGTCGGAACATTTTTCGACCTCCAAATTTGCCGACGTTTGGACCACACTTTGACCAAATTGCCGAGCCAAACTGGGGTGCGTCAACGACAGTCCGAAGGACTGAGCATGCGCACGACTCAGGAGTACACCAAAGAGGTGTGTACAGACAGCCACTGTTTGCGTGAGCAGTCAGGAAGCCCGAACCCAGTTTTCCCTAAACTTTGAAATTTCTCTGCCATTTCCCGGCGAAAGTCTGTCAATTTTTTAGGACAAGTGCGCAATATAGAGAGTCTGGAGCATGCAAAATTTGAAGTTCGTCGGAACATTTTTCGACCTCCAAATTTGCCGACGTTTGGACCACACTTTGACCAAATTGCCGAGCCAAACTGGGGTGCGTCAACGACAGTCCGAAGGACTGAGCATGCGCACGACTCAGGAGTACACCAAAGAGGTGTGTACAGACAGCCACGGTTTGCGTTAGCAGTCAGGAAGCCCGAACCCAGTTTTCCCTAAACTTTGAAATTTCTCTGCCATTTCCCGGCGAAAGTCTGTCAATTTTTTAGGACAAGTGCGCAATATAGAGAGTCTGGAGCATGCAAAATTTGAAGTTCGTCGGAACATTTTTCGACCTCCAAATTTGCCGACGTTTGGACCACACTTTGACCAAATTGCCGAGCCAAACTGGGGTGCGTCAACGACAGTCCGAAGGACTGAGCATGCGCACGACTCAGGAGTACACCAAAGAGGTGTGTACAGACAGCCACGGTTTGCGTGAGCAGTCAGGAAGCCCTAACCCAGTTTTCCCTAAACTTTGAAATTTCTCTGCCATTTCCCGGCGAAAGTCTGTCAATTTTTTAGGACAAGTGCGCAATATAGAGAGTCTGGAGCATGCAAAATTTGAAGTTCGTCGGAACATTTTTCGACCTCCAAATTTGCCGACGTTTGGACCACACTTTGACCAAATTGCCGAGCCAAACTGGGGTGCGTCAACGACAGTCCGAAGGACTGAGCATGCGCACGACTCAGGAGTACACCAAAGAGGTGTGTACAGACAGCCACGGTTTGCGTGAGCAGTCAGGAAGCCCGAACCCAGTTTTCCCTAAACTTTGAAATTTCTCTGCCATTTCCTGGCGAAAGTCTGTCAATTTTTTAGGACAAGTGCGCAATATAGAGAGTCTGGAGCATGCAAAATTTGAAGTTCGTCGGAACATTTTTCGACCTCCAAATTTGCCGACGTTTGGACCACACTTTGACCAAATTGCCGAGCCAAACTGGGGTGCGTCAACGACAGTCCGAAGGACTGAGCATGCGCACGACTCAGGAGTACACCAAAGAGGTGTGTACAGACAGCCACGGTTTGCGTGAGCAGTCAGGAAGCCCCAACCCAGTTTTTCCCTAAACTTTGAAATTTCTCTGCAATTTCCCGGCGAAAGTCTGTGATTTGTTTAGGACAAGTGCGCAATATAGAGAGTTTGGAGCATGCAAAATTTGAAGTTCGTCGGAACATTTTTCGACCTCCAAATTTCCCGACGTTTGGACCACACTTTGACCAAATTGCCGAGCCAAACTGGGGTGCGTCAACGACAGTCCGAAGGACTGAGCATGCGCACGACTCAGGAGTACACCAAAGAGGTGTGTACAGACAGCCACGGTTTGCGGGAGCAGTCAGGAAGCCCGAACCCAGTTTTCCCTAAACTTTGAAATTTCTCTGCCATTTCCCGGCGAAAGTCTGTCAATTTTTTAGGACAAGTGCGCAATATAGAGAGTCTGGAGCATGCAAAATTTGAAGTTCGTCGGAACATTTTTCGACCTCCAAATTTGCCGACGTTTGGACCACACTTTGACCAAATTGCCGAGCCAAACTGGGGTGCGTCAACGACAGTCCGAAGGACTGAGCATGCGCACGACTCAGGAGTACACCAAAGAGGTGTGTACAGACAGCCACGGTTTGCGTGAGCAGTCAGGAAGCCCGAACCCAGTTTTCCCTAAACTTTGAAATTTCTCTGCCATTTCCCGGCGAAAGTCTGTCAATTTTTTAGGACAAGTGCGCAATATAGAGAGTCTGGAGCATGCAAAATTTGAAGTTCGTCGGAACATTTTTCGACCTCCAAATTTGCCGACGTTTGGACCACACTTTGACCAAATTGCCGAGCCAAACTAGGGTGCGTCAACGACAGTCCGAAGGACTGAGCATGCGCACGACTCAGGAGTACACCAAAGAGGTGTGTACAGACAGCCACGGTTTGCGTTAGCAGTCAGGAAGCCCGAACCCAGTTTTCCCTAAACTTTGAAATTTCTCTGCCATTTCCCGGCGAAAGTCTGTCAATTTTTTAGGACAAGTGCGCAATATAGAGAGTCTGGAGCATGCAAAATTTGAAGTTCGTCGGAACATTTTTCGACCTCCAAATTTGCCGACGTTTGGACCACACTTTGACCAAATTGCCGAGCCAAACTGGGGTGCGTCAACGACAGTCCGAAGGACTGAGCATGCGCACGACTCAGGAGTACACCAAAGAGGTGTGTACAGACAGCCACGGTTTGCGTGAGCAGTCAGGAAGCCCGAACCCAGTTTTCCCTAAACTTTGAAATTTCTCTGCCATTTCCCGGCGAAAGTCTGTCAATTTTTTAGGACAAGTGCGCAATATAGAGAGTCTGGAGCATGCAAAATTTGAAGTTCGTCGGAACATTTTTCGACCTCCAAATTTGCCGACGTTTGGACCACACTTTGACCAAATTGCCGAGCCAAACTGGGGTGCGTCAACGACAGTCCGAAGGACTGAGCATGCGCACGACTCAGGAGTACACCAAAGAGGTGTGTACAGACAGCCACGGTTTGCGTGAGCAGTCAGGAAGCCCGAACCCAGTTTTCCCTAAACTTTGAAATTTCTCTGCAATTTCCCGGCGAAAGTCTGTGATTTGTTTAGGACAAGTGCGCAATATAGAGAGTTTAGAGCATGAAAAATTTGAAGTTCGTCGGAACATTTTTCGACCTCCAAATTTCCCGACGTTTGGACCACACTTTGACCAAATTGCCGAGCCAAACTGGGGTGCGTCAACGACAGTCCGAAGGACTGAGCATGCGCACGACTCAGGAGTACACCAAAGAGGTGTGTACAGACAGCCACGGTTTGCGTTAGCAGTCAGGAAGCCCGAACCCAGTTTTCCCTAAACTTTGAAATTTCTCTGCCATTTCCCGGCGAAAGTCTGTCAATTTTTTAGGACAAGTGCGCAATATAGAGAGTCTGGAGCATGCAAAATTTGAAGTTCGTCGGAACATTTTTCGACCTCCAAATTTGCCGACGTTTGGACCACACTTTGACCAAATTGCCGAGCCAAACTAGGGTGCGTCAACGACAGTCCGAAGGACTGAGCATGCGCACGACTCAGGAGTACACCAAAGAGGTGTGTACAGACAGCCACGGTTTGCGTTAGCAGTCAGGAAGCCCGAACCCAGTTTTCCCTAAACTTTGAAATTTCTCTTCCATTTCCCGGCGAAAGTCTGTCAATTTTTTAGGACAAGTGCGCAATATAGAGAGTCTGGAGCATGCAAAATTTGAAGTTCGTCGGAACATTTTTCGACCTCCAAATTTGCCGACGTTTGGACCACACTTTGACCAAATTGCCGAGCCAAACTGGGGTGCGTCAACGACAGTCCGAAGGACTGAGCATGCGCACGACTCAGGAGTACACCAAAGAGGTGTGTACAGACAGCCACGGTTTGCGTGAGCAGTCAGGAAGCCCGAACCCAGTTTTCCCTAAACTTTGAAATTTCTCTGCCATTTCCCGGCGAAAGTCTGTCAATTTTTTAGGACAAGTGCGCAATATAGAGAGTCTGGAGCATGCAAAATTTGAAGTTCGTCGGAACATTTTTCGACCTCCAAATTTGCCGACGTTTGGACCACACTTTGACCAAATTGCCGAGCCAAACTGGGGTGCGTCAACGACAGTCCGAAGGACTGAGCATGCGCACGACTCAGGAGTACACCAAAGAGGTGTGTACAGACAGCCACGGTTTGCGTGAGCAGTCAGGAAGCCCGAACCCAGTTTTCCCTAAACTTTGAAATTTCTCTGCAATTTCCCGGCGAAAGTCTGTGATTTGTTTAGGACAAGTGCGCAATATAGAGAGTTTAGAGCATGACAAATTTGAAGTTCGTCGGAACATTTTTCGACCTCCAAATTTCCCGACGTTTGGACCACACTTTGACCAAATTGCCGAGCCAAACTGGGGTGCGTCAACGACAGTCCGAAGGACTGAGCATGCGCACGACTCAGGAGTACACCAAAGAGGTGTGTACAGACAGCCACGGTTTGCGTGAGCAGTCAGGAAGCCCGAACCCAGTTTTCCCTAAACTTTGAAATTTCTCTGCCATTTCCCGGCGAAAGTCTGTCAATTTTTTAGGACAAGTGCGCAATATAGAGAGTCTGGAGCATGCAAAATTTGAAGTTCGTCGGAACATTTTTCGACCTCCAAATTTGCCGACGTTTGGACCACACTTTGACCAAATTGCCGAGCCAAACTGGGGTGCGTCAACGACAGTCCGAAGGACTGAGCATGCGCACGACTCAGGAGTACACCAAAGAGGTGTGTACAGACAGCCACGGTTTGCGTTAGCAGTCAGGAAGCCCGAACCCAGTTTTCCCTAAACTTTGAAATTTCTCTGCCATTTCCCGGCGAAAGTCTGTCAATTTTTTAGGACAAGTGCGCAATATAGAGAGTCTGGAGCATGCAAAATTTGAAGTTCGTCGGAACATTTTTCGACCTCCAAATTTGCCGACGTTTGGACCACACTTTGACCAAATTGCCGAGCCAAACTGGGGTGCGTCAACGACAGTCCGAAGGACTGAGCATGCGCACGACTCAGGAGTACACCAAAGAGGTGTGTACAGACAGCCACGGTTTGCGTGAGCAGTCAGGAAGCCCGAACCCAGTTTTCCCTAAACTTTGAAATTTCTCTGCCATTTCCCGGCGAAAGTCTGTCAATTTTTTAGGACAAGTGCGCAATATAGAGAGTCTGGAGCATGCAAAATTTGAAGTTCGTCGGAACATTTTTCGACCTCCAAATTTGCCGACGTTTGGACCACACTTTGACCAAATTGCCGAGCCAAACTGGGGTGCGTCAACGACAGTCCGAAGGACTGAGCATGCGCACGACTCAGGAGTACACCAAAGAGGTGTGTACAGACAGCCACGGTTTGCGTGAGCAGTCAGGAAGCCCGAACCCAGTTTTCCCTAAACTTTGAAATTTCTCTGCCATTTCCTGGCGAAAGTCTGTCAATGTTTTAGGACAAGTGCGCAATATAGAGAGTCTGGAGCATGCAAAATGTGAAGTTCGTCGGAACATTTTTCGACCTCCAAATTTGCCGACGTTTGGACCACACTTTGACCAAATTGCCGAGCCAAACTGGGGTGCGTCAACGACAGTCCGAAGGACTGAGCATGCGCACGACTCAGGAGTACACCAAAGAGGTGTGTACAGACAGCCACGGTTTGCGTGAGCAGTCAGGAAGCCCGAACCCAGTTTTCCCTAAACTTTGAAATTTCTCTGCCATTTCCCGGCGAAAGTCTGTCAATTTTTTAGGACAAGTGCGCAATATAGAGAGTCTGGAGCATGCAAAATTTGAAGTTCGTCGGAACATTTTTCGACCTCCAAATTTGCCGACGTTTGGACCACACTTTGACCAAATTGCCGAGCCAAACTGGGGTGCGTCAACGACAGTCCGAAGGACTGAGCATGCGCACGACTCAGGAGTACACCAAAGAGGTGTGTACAGACAGCCACGGTTTGCGTGAGCAGTCAGGAAGCCCGAACCCAGTTTTCCCTAAACTTTGAAATTTCTCTGCCATTTCCCGGCGAAAGTCTGTCAATTTTTTAGGACAAGTGCGCAATATAGAGAGTCTGGAGCATGCAAAATTTGAAGTTCGTCGGAACATTTTTCGACCTCCAAATTTGCCGACGTTTGGACCACACTTTGACCAAATTGCCGAGCCAAACTGGGGTGCGTCAACGACAGTCCGAAGGACTGAGCATGCGCACGACTCAGGAGTACACCAAAGAGGTGTGTACAGACAGCCACGGTTTGCGTGAGCAGTCAGGAAGCCCCAACCCAGTTTTTCCCTAAACTTTGAAATTTCTCTGCAATTTCCCGGCGAAAGTCTGTGATTTGTTTAGGACAAGTGCGCAATATAGAGAGTTTGGAGCATGCAAAATTTGAAGTTCGTCGGAACATTTTTCGACCTCCAAATTTCCCGACGTTTGGACCACACTTTGACCAAATTGCCGAGCCAAACTGGGGTGCGTCAACGACAGTCCGAAGGACTGAGCATGCGCACGACTCAGGAGTACACCAAAGAGGTGTGTACAGACAGCCACGGTTTGCGGGAGCAGTCAGGAAGCCCGAACCCAGTTTTCCCTAAACTTTGAAATTTCTCTGCCATTTCCCGGCGAAAGTCTGTCAATTTTTTAGGACAAGTGCGCAATATAGAGAGTCTGGAGCATGCAACATTTGAAGTTCGTCGGAACATTTTTCGACCTCCAAATTTGCCGACGTTTGGACCACACTTTGACCAAATTGCCGAGCCAAACTGGGGTGCGTCAACGACAGTCCGAAGGACTGAGCATGCGCACGACTCAGGAGTACACCAAAGAGGTGTGTACAGACAGCCACGGTTTGCGTGAGCAGTCAGGAAGCCCGAACCCAGTTTTCCCTAAACTTTGAAATTTCTCTGCCATTTCCCGGCGAAAGTCTGTCAATTTTTTAGGACAAGTGCGCAATATAGAGAGTCTGGAGCATGCAAAATTTGAAGTTCGTCGGAACATTTTTCGACCTCCAAATTTGCCGACGTTTGGACCACACTTTGACCAAATTGCCGAGCCAAACTGGGGTGCGTCAACGACAGTCCGAAGGACTGAGCATGCGCACGACTCAGGAGTACACCAAAGAGGTGTGTACAGACAGCCACGGTTTGCGTGAGCAGTCAGGAAGCCCGAACCCAGTTTTCCCTAAACTTTGAAATTTCTCTGCCATTTCCTGGCGAAAGTCTGTCAATTTTTTAGGACAAGTGCGCAATATAGAGAGTCTGGAGCATGCAAAATTTGAAGTTCGTCGGAACATTTTTCGACCTCCAAATTTGCCGACGTTTGGACCACACTTTGACCAAATTGCCGAGCCAAACTGGGGTGCGTCAACGACAGTCCGAAGGACTGAGCATGCGCACGACTCAGGAGTACACCAAAGAGGTGTGTACAGACAGCCACGGTTTGCGTGAGCAGTCAGGAAGCCCCAACCCAGTTTTTCCCTAAACTTTGAAATTTCTCTGCAATTTCCCGGCGAAAGTCTGTGATTTGTTTAGGACAAGTGCGCAATATAGAGAGTTTGGAGCATGCAAAATTTGAAGTTCGTCGGAACATTTTTCGACCTCCAAATTTCCCGACGTTTGGACCACACTTTGACCAAATTGCCGAGCCAAACTGGGGTGCGTCAACGACAGTCCGAAGGACTGAGCATGCGCACGACTCAGGAGTACACCAAAGAGGTGTGTACAGACAGCCACGGTTTGCGGGAGCAGTCAGGAAGCCCGAACCCAGTTTTCCCTAAACTTTGAAATTTCTCTGCCATTTCCCGGCGAAAGTCTGTCAATTTTTTAGGACAAGTGCGCAATATAGAGAGTCTGGAGCATGCAAAATTTGAAGTTCGTCGGAACATTTTTCGACCTCCAAATTTGCCGACGTTTGGACCACACTTTGACCAAATTGCCGAGCCAAACTGGGGTGCGTCAACGACAGTCCGAAGGACTGAGCATGCGCACGACTCAGGAGTACACCAAAGAGGTGTGTACAGACAGCCACGGTTTGCGTGAGCAGTCAGGAAGCCCGAACCCAGTTTTCCCTAAACTTTGAAATTTCTCTGCCATTTCCCGGCGAAAGTCTGTCAATTTTTTAGGACAAGTGCGCAATATAGAGAGTCTGGAGCATGCAAAATTTGAAGTTCGTCGGAACATTTTTCGACCTCCAAATTTGCCGACGTTTGGGACCACACTTTGACCAAATTGCCGAGCCAAACTGGGGTGCGTCAACGACAGTCCGAAGGACTGAGCATGCGCACGACTCAGGAGTACACCAAAGAGGTGTGTACAGACAGCCACGGTTTGCGTTAGCAGTCAGGAAGCCCGAACCCAGTTTTCCCTAAACTTTGAAATTTCTCTGCCATTTCCCGGCGAAAGTCTGTCAATTTTTTAGGACAAGTGCGCAATATAGAGAGTCTGGAGCATGCAAAATTTGAAGTTCGTCGGAACATTTTTCGACCTCCAAATTTGCCGACGTTTGGACCACACTTTGACCAAATTGCCGAGCCAAACTGGGGTGCGTCAACGACAGTCCGAAGGACTGAGCATGCGCACGACTCAGGAGTACACCAAAGAGGTGTGTACAGACAGCCACGGTTTGCGTGAGCAGTCAGGAAGCCCGAACCCAGTTTTCCCTAAACTTTGAAATTTCTCTGCAATTTCCCGGCGAAAGTCTGTGCATTTGTTTAGGACAAGTGCGCAATATAGAGAGTCTGGAGCATGCAAAATTTGAAGTTCGTCGGAACATTTTTCGACCTCCAAATTTCCCGACGTTTGGACCACACTTTGACCAAATTGCCGAGCCAAACTGGGGTGCGTCAACGACAGTCCGAAGGACTGAGCATGCGCACGACTCAGGAGTACACCAAAGAGGTGTGTACAGACAGCCACGGTTTGCGGGAGCAGTCAGGAAGCCCAACCCAGTTTTCCCTAAACTTTGAAATTTCTCTGCCATTTCCCGGCGAAAGTCTGTCAATTTTTTAGGACAAGTGCGCAATATAGAGAGTCTGGAGCATGCAAAATTTGAAGTTCGTCGGAACATTTTTCGACCTCCAAATTTGCCGACGTTTGGACCACACTTTGACCAAATTGCCGAGCCAAACTGGGGTGCGTCAACGACAGTCCGAAGGACTGAGCATGCGCACGACTCAGGAGTACACCAAAGAGGTGTACACAGACAGCCACGGTTTGCGTGAGCAGTCAGGAAGCCCCAACCCAGTTTTCCCTAAACTTTGAAATTTCTCTGCCATTTCCCGGCGAAAGTCTGTCAATTTTTTAGGACAAGTGCGCAAAATAGAGAGTTTGGAGCATGCACAATTTGAAGTTCGTCGGAACATTTTTCGACCTCCAAATTTGCCGACGTTTGGACCACACTTTGACCAAATTGCCGAGCCAAACTGGGGTGCGTCAACGACAGTCCGAAGGACTGAGCATGCGCACGACTCAGGAGTACACCAAAGAGGTGTGTACAGACAGCCACGGTTTGCGTTAGCAGTCAGGAAGCCCGAACCCAGTTTTCCCTAAACTTTGAAATTTCTCTGCCATTTCCGGCGAAAGTCTGTCAATTTTTTAGGACAAGTTGCGCAATATAGAGAGTCTGGAGCATGCAAAATTTGAAGTTCGTCGGAACATTTTTCGACCTCCAAATTTGCCGACGTTTGGACCACACTTTGACCAAATTGCCGAGCCAAACTGGGGTGCGTCAACGACAGTCCGAAGGACTGAGCATGCGCACGACTCAGGAGTACACCAAAGAGGTGTGTACAGACAGCCACGGTTTGCGTGAGCAGTCAGGAAGCCCGAACCCAGTTTTCCCTAAACTTTGAAATTTCTCTGCAATTTCCCGGCGAAAGTCTGTCAATTTTTTAGGACAAGTGCGCAATATAGAGAGTCTGGAGCATGCAAAATTTGAAGTTCGTCGGAACATTTTTCGACCTCCAAATTTCCGACGTTTGGACCACACTTTGACCAAATTGCCGAGCCAAACTGGGGTGCGTCAACGACAGTCCGAAGGACTGAGCATGCGCACGACTCAGGAGTACACCAAAGAGGTGTGTACAGACAGCCACGGTTTGCGGGAGCAGTCAGGAAGCCCCGAACCCAGTTTTCCCTAAACTTTGAAATTTCTCTGCCATTTCCCGGCGAAAGTCTGTCAATTTTTTAGGACAAGTGCGCAATATAGAGAGTCTGGAGCATGCAAAATTTGAAGTTCGTCGGAACATTTTTCGACCTCCAAATTTGCCGACGTTTGGACCACACTTTGACCAAATTGCCGAGCCAAACTGGGGTGCGTCAACGACAGTCCGAAGGACTGAGCATGCGCACGACTCAGGAGTACACCAAAGAGGTGTGTACAGACAGCCACGGTTTGCGTGAGCAGTCAGGAAGCCCCAACCCAGTTTTCCCTAAACTTTGAAATTTCTCTGCATTTCCCGGCGAAAGTCTGTCAATTTTTTAGGACAAGTGCGCAATATAGAGAGTCTTGGAGCATGCAAAATTTGAAGTTCGTCGGAACATTTTTCGACCTCCAAATTTGCCGACGTTTGGACCACACTTTGACCAAATTGCCGAGCCAAACTGGGGTGCGTCAACGACAGTCCGAAGGACTGAGCATGCGCACGACTCAGGAGTACACCAAAGAGGTGTGTACAGACAGCCACGGTTTGCGTGAGCAGTCAGGAAGCCCGAACCCAGTTTTCCCTAAACTTTGAAATTTCTCTGCCATTTCCCGGCGAAAGTCTGTCAATTTTTTAGGACAAGTGCGCAATATAGAGAGTCTGGAGCATGCAAAATTTGAAGTTCGTCGGAACATTTTTCGACCTCCAAATTTGCCGACGTTTGGACCACACTTTGACCAAATTGCCGAGCCAAACTGGGGTGCGTCAACGACAGTCCGAAGGACTGAGCATGCGCACGACTCAGGAGTACACCAAAGAGGTGTGTACAGACAGCCACGGTTTGCGTGAGCAGTCAGGAAGCCCGAACCCAGTTTTCCCTAAACTTTGAAATTTCTCTGCCATTTCCTGGCGAAAGTCTGTCAATTTTTAGGACAAGTGCGCAATATAGAGAGTCTGGAGCATGCAAAATTTGAAGTTCGTCGGAACATTTTTCGACCTCCAAATTTGCCGACGTTTGGACCACACTTTGACCAAATTGCCGAGCCAAACTGGGGTGCGTCAACGACAGTCCGAAGGACTGAGCATGCGCACGACTCAGGAGTACACCAAAGAGGTGTGTACAGACAGCCACGGTTTGCGTGAGCAGTCAGGAAGCCCGAACCCAGTTTTCCCTAAACTTTGAAATTTCTCTGCCATTTCCCGGCGAAAGTCTGTCAATTTTTTAGGACAAGTGCGCAATATAGAGAGTCTGGAGCATGCAAAATTTGAAGTTCGTCGGAACATTTTTCGACCTCCAAATTTGCCGACGTTTGGACCACACTTTGACCAAATTGCCGAGCCAAACTGGGGTGCGTCAACGACAGTCCGAAGGACTGAGCATGCGCACGACTCAGGAGTACACCAAAGAGGTGTGTACAGACAGCCACGGTTTGCGTGAGCAGTCAGGAAGCCCGAACCCAGTTTTCCCTAAACTTTGAAATTTCTCTGCCATTTCCCGGCGAAAGTCTGTCAATTTTTTAGGACAAGTGCGCAATATAGAGAGTCTGGAGCATGCAAAATTTGAAGTTCGTCGGAACATTTTTCGACCTCCAAATTTGCCGACGTTTGGACCACACTTTGACCAAATTGCCGAGCCAAACTGGGGTGCGTCAACGACAGTCCGAAGGACTGAGCATGCGCACGACTCAGGAGTACACCAAAGAGGTGTGTACAGACAGCCACGGTTTGCGTGAGCAGTCAGGAAGCCCCAACCCAGTTTTTCCCTAAACTTTGAAATTTCTCTGCAATTTCCCGGCGAAAGTCTGTGATTTGTTTAGGACAAGTGCGCAATATAGAGAGTTTGGAGCATGCAAAATTTGAAGTTCGTCGGAACATTTTTCGACCTCCAAATTTCCCGACGTTTGGACCACACTTTGACCAAATTGCCGAGCCAAACTGGGGTGCGTCAACGACAGTCCGAAGGACTGAGCATGCGCACGACTCAGGAGTACACCAAAGAGGTGTGTACAGACAGCCACGGTTTGCGGGAGCAGTCAGGAAGCCCGAACCCAGTTTTCCCTAAACTTTGAAATTTCTCTGCCATTTCCCGGCGAAAGTCTGTCAATTTTTTAGGACAAGTGCGCAATATAGAGAGTCTGGAGCATGCAAAATTTGAAGTTCGTCGGAACATTTTTCGACCTCCAAATTTGCCGACGTTTGGACCACACTTTGACCAAATTGCCGAGCCAAACTGGGGTGCGTCAACGACAGTCCGAAGGACTGAGCATGCGCACGACTCAGGAGTACACCAAGAGGTGTGTACAGACAGCCACGGTTTGCGTGAGCAGTCAGGAAGCCCCGAACCCAGTTTTCCCTAAACTTTGAAATTTCTCTGCCATTTCCCGGCGAAAGTCTGTCATTTTTTAGGACAAGTGCGCAATATAGAGAGTCTGGAGCATGCAAAATTTGAAGTTCGTCGGAACATTTTTCGACCTCCAAATTTGCCGACGTTTGGACCACACTTTGACCAAATTGCCGAGCCAAACTGGGGTGCGTCAACGACAGTCCGAAGGACTGAGCATGCGCACGACTCAGGAGTACACCACAGAGGTGTGTACAGACAGCCACGGTTTGCGTGAGCAGTCAGGAAGCCCGAACCCAGTTTTCCCTAAACTTTGAAATTTCTCTGCCATTTCCTGGCGAAAGTCTGTCAATTTTTTAGGACAAGTGCGCAATATAGAGAGTCTGGAGCATGCAAAATTTGAAGTTCGTCGGAACATTTTTCGACCTCCAAATTTGCCGACGTTTGGACCACACTTTGACCAAATTGCCGAGCCAAACTGGGGTGCGTCAACGACAGTCCGAAGGACTGAGCATGCGCACGACTCAGGAGTACACCAAAGAGGTGTGTACAGACAGCCACGGTTTGCGTGAGCAGTCAGGAAGCCCCAACCCAGTTTTTCCCTAAACTTTGAAATTTCTCTGCAATTTCCGGCGAAAGTCTGTGATTTGTTTAGGACAAGTGCGCAATATAGAGAGTCTGGAGCATGCAAAATTTGAAGTTCGTCGGAACATTTTTCGACCTCCAAATTTCCCGACGTTTGGACCACACTTTGACCAATTGCCGAGCCAAACTGGGGTGCGTCAACGACAGTCCGAAGGACTGAGCATGCGCACGACTCAGGAGTACACCAAAGAGGTGTGTACAGACAGCCACGGTTTGCGGGAGCAGTCAGGAAGCCCGAACCCAGTTTTCCCTAAACTTTGAATTTCTCTGCCATTTCCCGGCGAAAGTCTGTCAATTTTTAGGACAAGTGCGCAATATAGAGAGTCTGGAGCATGCAAAATTTGAAGTTCGTCGGAACATTTTCGACCTCCAAATTTGCCGACGTTTGGACCACACTTTGACCAAATTGCCGAGCCAAACTGGGGTGCGTCAACGACAGTCCGAAGGACTGAGCATGCGCACGACTCAGGAGTACACCAAAGAGGTGTGTACAGACAGCCACGGTTTGCGTGAGCAGTCAGGAAGCCCGAACCCAGTTTTCCCTAAACTTTGAAATTTCTCTGCCATTTCCCGGCGAAAGTCTGTCATTTTTTTAGGACAAGTGCGCAATATAGAGAGTCTGGAGCATGCAAAATTTGAAGTTCGTCGGAACATTTTTCGACCTCCAAATTTGCCGACGTTTGGACCACACTTTGACCAAATTGCGAGCCAAACTGGGGTGCGTCAACGACAGTCCGAAGGACTGAGCATGCGCACGACTCAGGAGTACACCAAAGAGGTGTGTACAGACAGCCACGGTTTGCGTTAGCAGTCAGGAAGCCCGAACCCAGTTTTCCCTAAACTTTGAAATTTCTCTGCCATTTCCCGGCGAAAGTCTGTCAATTTTTAGGACAAGTGCGCAATATAGAGAGTCTGGAGCATGCAAAATTTGAAGTTCGTCGGAACATTTTTCGACCTCCAAATTTGCCGACGTTTGGACCACACTTTGACCAAATTGCCGAGCCAAACTGGGGTGCGTCAACGACAGTCCGAAGGACTGAGCATGCGCACGACTCAGGAGTACACCAAAGAGGTGTGTACAGACAGCCACGGTTTGCGTGAGCAGTCAGGAAGCCCGAACCCAGTTTTCCCTAAACTTTGAAATTTCTCTGCCATTTCCTGGCGAAAGTCTGTCAATTTTTAGGATAAGTGCGCAATATAGAGAGTCTGGAGCATGCAAAATTTGAAGTTCGTCGGAACATTTTTCGACCTCCAAATTTCCCGACGTTTGGACCACACTTTGACCAAATTGCCGAGCCAAACTGGGGTGCGTCAACGACAGTCCGAAGGACTGAGCATGCGCACGACTCAGGAGTACACCAAAGAGGTGTGTACAGACAGCCACGGTTTGCGGGAGCAGTCAGGAAGCCCGAACCCAGTTTTCCCTAAACTTTGAAATTTCTCTGCCATTTCCCGGCGAAAGTCTGTCAATTTTTTAGGACAAGTGCGCAATATAGAGAGTCTGGAGCATGCAAAATTTGAAGTTCGTCGGAACATTTTTCGACCTCCAAATTTGCCGACGTTTGGACCACACTTTGACCAAATTGCCGAGCCAAACTGGGGTGCGTCAACGACAGTCCGAAGGACTGAGCATGCGCACGACTCAGGAGTACACCAAAGAGGTGTGTACAGACAGCCACGGTTTGCGTGAGCAGTCAGGAAGCCCGAACCCAGTTTTCCCTAAACTTTGAAATTTCTCTGCCATTTCCCGGCGAAAGTCTGTCAATTTTTTAGGACAAGTGCGCAATATAGAGAGTCTGGAGCATGCAAAATTTGAAGTTCGTCGGAACATTTTTCGACCTCCAAATTTGCCGACGTTTGGACCACACTTTGACCAAATTGCCGAGCCAAACTGGGGTGCGTCAACGACAGTCCGAAGGACTGAGCATGCGCACGACTCAGGAGTACACCAAAGAGGTGTGTACAGACAGCCACGGTTTGCGTTAGCAGTCAGGAAGCCCGAACCCAGTTTTCCCTAAACTTTGAAATTTCTCTGCCATTTCCCGGCGAAAGTCTGTCAATTTTTTTAGGACAAGTGCGCAATATAGAGAGTCTGGAGCATGCAAAATTTGAAGTTCGTCGGAACATTTTTCGACCTCCAAATTTGCCGACGTTTGGACCACACTTTGACCAAATTGCCGAGCCAAACTGGGGGTGCGTCAACGACAGTCCGAAGGACTGAGCATGCGCACGACTCAGGAGTACACCAAAGAGGTGTGTACAGACAGCCACGGTTTGCGTGAGCAGTCAGGAAGCCCGAACCCCAGTTTTCCCTAAACTTTGAAATTTCTCTGCCATTTCCTGGCGAAAGTCTGTCAATTTTTTAGGACAAAGTGCGCAATATAGAGAGTCTGGAGCATGCAAAATTTGAAGTTCGTCGGAACATTTTTCGACCTCCAAATTTCCCGACGTTTGGACCACACTTTGACCAAATTGCCGAGCCAAACTGGGGTGCGTCAACGACAGTCCGAAGGACTGAGCATGCGCACGACTCAGGAGTACACCAAAGAGGTGTGTACAGACAGCCACGGTTTGCGGTGAGCAGTCAGGAAGCCCAACCCAGTTTTCCCTAAACTTTGAAATTTCTCTGCCATTTCCGGCGAAAGTCTGTCAATTTTTC
>JBBELK010000434.1:0-61141 GCA_037783545.1 Henricia sp. BOLD:AAB3569
TAAACTTTGAAATTTCTCTGCCATTTCCCGGCGAAAGTCTGTCAATTTTTTATGACAAGTGCGCAATATAGAGTGTTTAGGGCATGCACAATTTGAAGTTCGTCGGAACATTTTTCGACCTCCAAATTTGCCGACGTTTGGACCACACTTTGACCAAATTGCCGAGCCAAACTGCGGTGCGTTAACGACAGTCCGAATGACTGAGCATGCGCACAACTCAGGAGTACCCCAAAGAGGTGTGTACAGACAGCCACGGTTTGCGTGAGAGCAGTCAGGAAGCCTCAACCCAGTTTTTTCTAAACTTTGAAATTTCTCTGCCATTTCCCGGCGAAAGTCTGTCAATTTTTTATGACAAGTGCGCAATATAGAGAGTTTAGGGCATGCAAAATTGAAGTTCGTCGGAACATTTTTCGACCTCCAAATTTGCCGACGTTTGGACCACACTTTGACCAAATTGCCGAGCAAACTGCGGTGCGTTAACGACAGTCCGAATGACTGAGCATGCGCACAACTCAGGAGTACCCCAAAGAGGTGTGTAAGACAGCCACGGTTTGCGTGAGAGCAGTCAGGAAGCCTCAACCCAGTTTTTCTAAACTTTGAAATTCTCTGCCATTTCCCGGCGAAAGTCTGTCATTTTTTGTGACAAGTGCGCAATATAGAGAGTTTAGGGCATGCAAAATTTGAAGTTCGTCGGAACATTTTCGACCTCCCAATTTGCCGACGTTTGGACCACACTTTGACCAAATTGCCGAGCCAAACTGCAGTGCGTTAACGACAGTCCGAATGACTGAGCATGCGCACAACTCATGAGTACCCCAAAGAGGTGTGTACAGACAGCCACGGTTTGCGTGAGAGCAGTCAGGAAGCCTCAACCAGTTTTTCTAAACTTTGAAATTTCTCTGCCATTTCCCGGCGAAAGTCTGTCAATTTTTATGACAGTGCGCAATATAGAGAGTTTAGGGCATGCAAAATTGAGTTCGTCGAACATTTTTCGACCTCCAAATTTGCCGACGTTTGGACCACACTTTGACCAAATTGCCGAGCCAAACTGCGGTGCGTTAACGACAGTCCGAATGACTGAGCATGCGCACAACTCATGAGTACCCCAAAGAGGTGTGTACAGACAGCCACGGTTTGCGTGAGAGCAGTCAGGAAGCCTCAACCCAGTTTTTTCTAAACTTTGAAATTTCTCTGCCATTTCCCGGCGAAAGTCTGTCAATTTTTATGACAAGTGCGCAATATAGAGAGTTTAGGGCATGCAAAATTTGAAGTTCGTCGGAACATTTTTCGACCTCCAAATTTGCCGACGTTTGGACCACACTTTGACAAATTGCCGAGCCAAACTGCGGTGCGTTAACGACAGTCCGATGACTGAGCATGCGCACAACTCAGGAGTACCCCAAAGAGGTGTGTACAGACAGCCACGGTTTGCGTGAGAGCAGTCAGGAAGCTTCAACCCAGTTTTTTCTAAACTTTGAAATTTCTCTGCCATTTCCCGGCGAAAGTCTGTCAATTTTGTATGACAAGTGCGCAATATAGAGAGTTTAGGGCATGCAAAATTTGAAGTTCGTCGGAACATTTTCCGACCTCCAAATTTGCCGACGTTTGGACCACACTTTGACCAAATTGCCGAGCCAAACTGCGGTGCGTTAACGACAGTCCGAATGACTGAGCATGCGCACAACTCAGGAGTACCCCAAAGAGGTGTGTACAGACAGCCACGGTTTGCGTGAGAGCAGTCAGGAAGCTCAACCCAGTTTTTTCTAAACTTTGAAAATTCTCTGCCATTTCCCGGCGAAAGTTGTCAATTTTTTATGACAAGTGCGCAATATAGAGAGTTTAGGGCATGCAAAATTTGAAGTTCGTCGGAACATTTTTCGACCTCCAAATTTGCCGACGTTTGGACCACACTTTGACCAAATTGCCGAGCCAAACTGCGGTGCGTTAACGACAGTCCGAATGACTGAGCATGCTTACAACTCAGGAGTACCCAAAGAGGTGTGTACAGACAGCCACGGTTTGCGTGAGAGCAGTCAGGAAGCTCAACCCAGTTTTTCTAAACTTTGAAATTTCTCTGCCATTTCCCGGCGAAAGTCTGTCAATTTTGTATGACAAGTGCGCAATATAGAGAGTTTAGGGCATGCAAAATTTGAAGTTCGTCGGAACATTTTTCGACCTCCAAATTTGCCGACGTTTGGACCACACTTTGACCAAATTGCCGAGCCAAACTGCGGTGCGTTAACGACAGTCCGAATGACTGAGCATGCGCACAACTCAGGAGTACCCCAAAGAGGTGTGTACAGACAGCCACGGTTTGCGTGAGAGCAGTCAGGAAGCCTCAACCCAGTTTTTTCTAAACTTTGAAATTTCTCTGCCATTTCCCGGCGAAAGTCTGTCAATTTTTTATGACAAGTGCGCAATATAGAGAGTTTAGGGCATGCAAAATTTGAAGTTCGTCGGAACATTTTTCGACCTCCAAATTTGCCGACGTTTGGACCGCACTTTGACCAAATTGCCGAGCCAAACTGCGGTGCGTTAACGACAGTCCGAATGACTGAGCATGCGCACAACTCAGGAGTACCCCAAAGAGATGTGTACAGACAGCCACGGTTTGCGTGAGAGCAGTCAGGAAGCCTCAACCCAGTTTTTTTAAACTTTGAAATTTCTCTGCCATTTCCCGGCGAAAGTCTGTCAATTTTTATGACAAGTGCGCAATATAGAGAGTTTAGGGCATGCAAAATTTGAAGTTCGTCGGAACATTTTTCGACCTCCAAATTTGCCGACGTTTGGACCACACTTTGACCAAATTGCCGAGCCAAACTGCGGTGCGTTAACGACAGTCCGAATGACTGAGCATGCGCACAACTCAGGAGTACCCCAAAGAGGTGTGTACAGACAGCCACGGTTTGCGTGAGAGCAGTCAGGAAGCTTCAACCCAGTTTTTTCTAAACTTTGAAATTTCTCTGCCATTTCCCGGCGAAAGTCTGTCAATTTTGTATGACAAGTGCGCATATAGAGAGTTTAGGGCATGCAAAATTTGAAGTTCGTCGAACATTTTTCCACCTCCAAATTTGCCGACGTTTGGACCACACTTTGACCAAATGGCCGAGCCAAACTGCGGTGCGTTAACGACAGTCCGAATGACTGAGCATGCGCACAACTCATGAGTACCCAAAGAGGTGTGTACAGACAGCCACGGTTTGCGTGAGAGCAGTCAGGAAGCCTCAACCCAGTTTTTTCTAAACTTTGAAAATTCTCTGCCATTTCCCGGCGAAAGTATGTCAATTTTTTATGACAAGTGCGCAATATAGAGAGTTTAGGGCATGCAAAATTTGAAGTTCGTCGGAACATTTTTCGACCTCCAAATTTGCCGACGTTTGGACCACACTTTGACCAAATTGCCGAGCCAAACTGCGGTGCGTTAACGACAGTCCGAATGACTGAGCATGCTTACAACTCAGGAGTACCCAAAGAGGTGTGTACAGACAGCCACGGTTTGCGTGAGAGCAGTCAGGAAGCTTCAACCCAGTTTTTTCTAAACTTTGAAATTTCTCTGCCATTTCCCGGCGAAAGTCTGTCAATTTTGTATGACAAGTGCGCAATATAGAGAGTTTAGGGCATGCAAAATTTGAAGTTCGTCGGAACATTTTTCGACCTCCAAATTTGCCGACGTTTGGACCACACTTTGACCAAATTGCCGAGCCAAACTGCGGTGCGTTAACGACAGTCCGAATGACTGAGCATGCGCACAACTCATGAGTACCCCAAAGAGGTGTGTACAGACAGCCACGGTTTGCGTGAGAGCAGTCAGGAAGCCTCAATCCAGTTTTTTCTAAACTTTGAAATTTCTCTGCCATTTCCCGGCGAAAGTCTGTCAATTTTGTATGACAAGTGCGCAATATAGAGAGTTTAGGGCATGCAAAATTTGAAGTTCGTCGGAACATTTTTCGACCTCCAAATTTGCCGACGTTTGGACCACACTTTGACCAAATTGCCGAGCCAAACTGCGGTGCGTTAACGACAGTCCGAATGACTGAGCATGCGCACAACTCAGGAGTACCCCAAAGAGGTGTGTACAGACAGCCACGGTTTGCGTGAGAGCAGTCAGGAAGCCTCAACCCAGTTTTTTCTAAACTTTGAAATTTCTCTGCATTTCCCGGCGAAAGTCTGTCAATTTTTTATGACAAGTGCGCAATATAGAGAGTTTAGGGCATGCAAAATTTGAAGTTCGTCGGAACATTTTTCGACCTCCAAATTTGCCGACGTTTGGACCACACTTTGACCAAATTGCCGAGCCAAACTGCGGTGCGTTAACGACAGTCCGAATGACTGAGCATGCGCACAACTCATGAGTACCCCAAAGAGGTGTGTACAGACAGCCACGGTTTGCGTGAGAGCAGTCAGGAAGCCTCAACCCAGTTTTTTCTAAACTTTGAAATTTCTCTGCCATTTCCCGGCGAAAGTCTGTCAATTTTTTATGACAAGTGCGCAATATAGAGAGTTTAGGGCATGCAAAATTTGAAGTTCGTCGGAACATTTTTCGACCTCCAAATTTGCCGACGTTTGGACCACACTTTGACCAAATTGCCGAGCCAAACTGCGGTGCGTTAACGACAGTCCGAATGACTGAGCATGCGCACAACTCATGAGTACCCCAAAGAGGTGTGTACAGACAGCCACGGTTTGCGTGAGAGCAGTCAGGAAGCCTCAACCCAGTTTTTTCTAAACTTTGAAATTTCTCTGCCATTTCCCGGCGAAAGTATGTCAATTTTTTATGACAAGTGCGCAATATAGAGAGTTTAGGGCATGCAAAATTTGAAGTTCGTCGGAACATTTTTCGACCTCCAAATTTGCCGACGTTTGGACCACACTTTGACCAAATTGCCGAGCCAAACTGCGGTGCGTTAACGACAGTCCGAATGACTGAGCATGCGCACAACTCAGGAGTACCCCAAAGAGGTGTGTACAGACAGCCACGGTTTGCGTGAGAGCAGTCAGGAAGCTTCAACCCAGTTTTTTCTAAACTTTGAAATTTCTCTGCCATTTCCCGGCGAAAGTCTGTCAATTTTGTATGACAAGTGCGCAATATAGAGAGTTTAGGGCATGCAAAATTTGAAGTTCGTCGGAACATTTTTCGACCTCCAAATTTGCCGACGTTTGGACCACACTTTGACCAAATTGCCGAGCCAAACTGCGGTGCGTTAACGACAGTCCGAATGACTGAGCATGCGCACAACTCATGAGTACCCCAAAAAGGTGTGTACAGACAGCCACGGTTTGCGTGAGAGCAGTCAGGAAGCCTCAACCCAGTTTTTTTCTAAACTTTGAAATTTCTCTGCCATTTCCCGGCGAAAGTCTGTCAATTTTTTATGACAAGTGCGCAATATAGAGAGTTTAGGGCATGCAAAATTTGAAGTTCGTCGGAACATTTTTCGACCTCCCAATTTGCCGACGTTTGGACCACACTTTGACCAAATTGCCGAGCCAAACTGCGGTGCGTTAACGACAGTCCGAATGACTGAGCATGCGCACAACTCAGGAGTACCCCAAAGAGGTGTGTACAGACAGCCACGGTTTGCGTGAGAGCAGTCAGGAAGCCTCAACCCAGTTTTTTCTAAACTTTGAAATTTCTCTGCCATTTCCCGGCGAAAGTCTGTCAATTTTTTATGACAAGTGCGCAATATAGAGAGTTTAGGGCATGCAAAATTTGAAGTTCGTCGGAACATTTTTCGACCTCCAAATTTGCCGACGTTTGGACCACACTTTGACCAAATTGCCGAGCCAAACTGCGGTGCGTTAACGACAGTCCGAATGACTGAGCATGCGCACAACTCAGGAGTACCCCAAAGAGGTGTGTACAGACAGCCACGGTTTGCGTGAGAGCAGTCAGGAAGCCTCAACCCAGTTTTTTCTAAACTTTAAAATTTCTCTGCCATTTCCCGGCGAAAGTCTGTCAATTTGTTATGACAAGTGCGCAATATAGAGAGTTTAGGGCATGCAAAATTTGAAGTTCGTCGGAACATTTTTCGACCTCCAAATTTGCCGACGTTTGGACCACACTTTGACCAAATTGCCGAGCCAAACTGCGGTGCGTTAACGACAGTCCGAATGACTGAGCATGCGCACAACTCAGGAGTACCCCAAAGAGGTGTGTACAGACAGCCACGGTTTGCGTGAGAGCAGTCAGGAAGCCTCAACCCAGTTTTTTCTAAACTTTGAAATTTCTCTGCCATTTCCCGGCGAAAGTCTGTCAATTTTGTATGACAAGTGCGCAATATAGAGAGTTTAGGGCATGCACAATTTGAAGTTCGTCGGAACATTTTTCGACCTCCAAATTTGCCGACGTTTGGACCACACTTTGACCAAATTGCCGAGCCAAACTGCGGTGCGTTAACGACAGTCCGAATGACTGAGCATGCGCACAACTCAGGAGTACCCCAAAGAGGTGTGTACAGACAGCCACGGTTTGCGTGAGAGCAGTCAGGAAGCCTCAACCCAGTTTTGTCTAAACTTTGAAATTTCTCTGCCATTTCCCGGCGAAAGTCTGTCATTTTTTTATGACAAGTGCGCAATATAGAGAGTTTAGGGCATGCAAAATTTGAAGTTCGTCGGAACATTTTTCGACCTCCAAATTTGCCGACGTTTGGACCACACTTTGACCAAATTGCCGAGCCAAACTGCGGTGCGTTAACGACAGTCCGAATGACTGAGCATGCGCACAACTCATGAGTACCCCAAAGAGGTGTGTACAGACAGCCACGGTTTGCGTGAGAGCAGTCAGGAAGCCTCAACCCAGTTTTTTCTAAACTTTGAAATTTCTCTGCCATTTCCCGGCGAAAGTCTGTCAATTTTTTATGACAAGTGCGCAATATAGAGAGTTTAGGGCATGCAAAATTTGAAGTTCGTCGGAACATTTTTCGACCTCCAAATTTGCCGACGTTTGGACCACACTTTGACCAAATTGCCGAGCCAAACTGCGGTGCGTTAACGACAGTCCGAATGACTGAGCATGCGCACAACTCATGAGTACCCCAAAGAGGTGTGTACAGACAGCCACGGTTTGCGTGAGAGCAGTCAGGAAGCCTCAACCCAGTTTTTTCTAAACTTTGAAATTTCTCTGCCATTTCCCGGCGAAAGTATGTCAATTTTTTATGACAAGTGCGCAATATAGAGAGTTTAGGGCATGCAAAATTTGAAGTTCGTCGGAACATTTTTCGACCTCCAAATTTGCCGACGTTTGGACCACACTTTGACCAAATTGCCGAGCCAAACTGCGGTGCGTTAACGACAGTCCGAATGACTGAGCATGCGCATAACTCAGGAGTACCCCAAAGAGGTGTGTACAGACAGCCACGGTTTGCGTGAGAGCAGTCAGGAAGCTTCAACCCAGTTTTTTCTAAACTTTGAAATTTCTCTGCCATTTCCCGGCGAAAGTCTGTCAATTTTGTATGACAAGTGCGCAATATAGAGAGTTTAGGGCATGCAAAATTTGAAGTTCGTCGGAACATTTTTCGACCTCCAAATTTGCCGACGTTTGGACCACACTTTGACCAAATTGCCGAGCCAAACTGCGGTGCGTTAACGACAGTCCGAATGACTGAGCATGCGCACAACTCATGAGTACCCCAAAAAGGTGTGTACAGACAGCCACGGTTTGCGTGAGAGCAGTCAGGAAGCCTCAACCCAGTTTTTTTCTAAACTTTGAAATTTCTCTGCCATTTCCCGGCGAAAGTCTGTCAATTTTTTATGACAAGTGCGCAATATAGAGAGTTTAGGGCATGCAAAATTTGAAGTTCGTCGGAACATTTTTCGACCTCCAAATTTGCCGACGTTTGGACCACACTTTGACCAAATTGCCGAGCCAAACTGCGGTGCGTTAACGACAGTCCGAATGACTGAGCATGCGCACAACTCAGGAGTACCCCAAAGAGGTGTGTACAGACAGCCACGGTTTGCGTGAGAGCAGTCAGGAAGCCTCAACCCAGTTTTTTCTAAACTTTGAAATTTCTCTGCCATTTCCCGGCGAAAGTCTGTCAATTTTTTATGACAAGTGCGCAATATAGAGAGTTTAGGGCATGCAAAATTTGAAGTTCGTCGGAACATTTTTCGACCTCCCAATTTGCCGACGTTTGGACCACACTTTGACCAAATTGCCGAGCCAAACTGCGGTGCGTTAACGACAGTCCGAATGACTGAGCATGCGCACAACTCATGAGTACCCCAAAGAGGTGTGTACAGACAGCCACGGTTTGCGTGAGAGCAGTCAGGAAGCCTCAACCCAGTTTTTTCTAAACTTTGAAATTTCTCTGCCATTTCCCGGCGAAAGTCTGTCAATTTTTTATGACAAGTGCGCAATATAGAGAGTTTAGGGCATGCAAAATTTGAAGTTCGTCGGAACATTTTTCGACCTCCAAATTTGCCGACGTTTGGACCACACTTTGACCAAATTGCCGAGCCAAACTGCGGTGCGTTAACGACAGTCCGAATGACTGAGCATGCGCACAACTCAGGAGTACCCCAAAGAGGTGTGTACAGACAGCCACGGTTTGCGTGAGAGCAGTCAGGAAGCTTCAACCCAGTTTTTTCTAAACTTTGAAATTTCTCTGCCATTTCCCCGGCGAAAGTCTGTCAATTTTGTATGACAAGTGCGCAATATAGAGAGTTTAGGGCATGCAAAATTTGAAGTTCGTCGGAACATTTTTCCACCTCCAAATTTGCCGACGTTTGGACCACACTTTGACCAAATTGCCGAGCCAAACTGCGGTGCGTTAACGACAGTCCGAATGACTGAGCATGCGCACAACTCAGGAGTACCCCAAAGAGGTGTGTACAGACAGCCACGGTTTGCGTGAGAGCAGTCAGGAAGCCTCAACCCAGTTTTTTCTAAACTTTGACATTTCTCTGCCATTTCCCGGCGAAAGTCTGTCAATTTTGTATGACAAGTGCGCAATATAGAGAGTTTAGGGCATGCAAAATTTGAAGTTCGTCGGAACATTTTTCGACCTCCAAATTTGCCGACGTTTGGACCACACTTTGACCAAATTGCCGAGCCAAACTGCGGTGCGTTAACGACAGTCCGAATGACTGAGCATGCGCACAACTCAGGAGTACCCCAAAGAGGTGTGTACAGACAGCCACGGTTTGCGTGAGAGCAGTCAGGAAGCCTCAACCCAGTTTTTTCTAAACTTTGAAATTTCTCTGCCATTTCCCGGCGAAAGTCTGTCAATTTTTTATGACAAGTGCGCAATATAGAGAGTTTAGGGCATGCAAAATTTGAAGTTCGTCGGAACATTTTTCGACCTCCAAATTTGCCGACGTTTGGACCACACTTTGACCAAATTGCCGAGCCAAACTGCGGTGCGTTAACGACAGTCCGAATGACTGAGCATGCGCACAACTCAGGAGTACCCCAAAGAGGTGTGTACAGACAGCCACGGTTTGCGTGAGAGCAGTCAGGAAGCCTCAACCCAGTTTTTTCTAAACTTTGAAATTTCTCTGCCATTTCCCGGCGAAAGTCTGTCAATTTGTTATGACAAGTGCGCAATATAGAGAGTTTAGGGCATGCAAAATTTGAAGTTCGTCGGAACATTTTCGACCTCCAAATTTGCCGACGTTTGGACCACACTTTGACCAAATTGCCGAGCCAAACTGCGGTGCGTTAACGACAGTCCGAATGACTGAGCATGCGCACAACTCAGGAGTACCCCAAAGAGGTGTGTACAGACAGCCACGGTTTGCGTGAGAGCAGTCAGGAAGCCTCAACCAGTTTTTTCTAAACTTTGAAATTTCTGTGCCATTTCCCGGCGAAAGTCTGTCAATTTTGTATGACAAGTGCGCAATATAGAGAGTTTAGGGCATGCAAAATTTGAAGTTCGTCGGAACATTTTTCGACCTCCAAATTTGCCGACGTTTGGACCACACTTTGACCAAATTGCCGAGCCAAACTGCGGTGCGTTAACGACAGTCCGAATGACTGAGCATGCGCACAACTCAGGAGTACACCAAAGAGGTGTGTACAGACAGCCACGGTTTGCGTGAGAGCAGTCAGGAAGCCTCAACCCAGTTTTTTCTAAACTTTGAAATTTCTCTGCCATTTCCCGGCGAAAGTCTGTCAATTTTTTTATGACAAGTGCGCAATATAGAGAGTTTAGGGCATGCAAAATTTGAAGTTCGTCGGAACATTTTTCGACCTCCAAATTTGCCGACGTTTGGACCACACTTTGACCAAATTGCCGAGCCAAACTGCGGTGCGTTAATGACAGTCCGAATGACTGAGCATGCGCACAACTCAGGAGTACCCCAAAGAGGTGTGTACAGACAGCCACGGTTTGCGTGAGAGCAGTCAGGAAGCTTCAACCCAGTTTTTTCTAAACTTTGAAATTTCTCTGCCATTTCCCGGCGAAAGTCTGTCAATTTTGTATGACAAGTGCGCAATATAGAGAGTTTAGGGCATGCAAAATTTGAAGTTCGTCGGAACATTTTTCCACCTCCAAATTTGCCGACGTTTGGACCACACTTTGACCAAATTGCCGAGCCAAACTGCGGTGCGTTAACGACAGTCCGAATGACTGAGCATGCGCACAACTCAGGAGTACCCCAAAGAGGTGTGTACAGACAGCCACGGTTTGCGTGAGAGCAGTCAGGAAGCCTCAACCCAGTTTTTTCTAAACTTGAAATTTCTCTGCCATTTCCCGGCGAAAGTCTGTCAATTTGTTATGACAAGTGCGCAATATAGAGAGTTTAGGGCATGCAAAATTTGAAGTTCGTCGGAACATTTTTCGACCTCCAAATTTGCCGACGTTTGGACCACACTTTGACCAAATTGCCGAGCCAAACTGCGGTGCGTTAACGACAGTCCGAATGACTGAGCATGCGCACAACTCAGGAGTACCCCAAAGAGGTGTGTACAGACAGCCACGGTTTGCGTGAGAGCAGTCAGGAAGCCTCAACCCAGTTTTTTCTAAACTTTGAAATTTCTCTGCCATTTCCCGGCGAAAGTCTGTCAATTTGTTATGACAAGTGCGCAATATAGAGAGTTTAGGGCATGCAAAATTTGAAGTTCGTCGGAACATTTTTCGACCTCCAAATTTGCCGACGTTTGGACCACACTTTGACCAAATTGCCGAGCCAAACTGCGGTGCGTTAACGACAGTCCGAATGACTGAGCATGCGCACAACTCAGGAGTACCCCAAAGAGGTGTGTACAGACAGCCACGGTTTGCGTGAGAGCAGTCAGGAAGCCCTCAACCCAGTTTTTTCTAAACTTTGAAATTTCTCTGCCATTTCCCGGCGAAAGTCTGTCAATTTGTATGACAAGTGCGCAATATAGAGAGTTTAGGGCATGCAAAATTTGAAGTTCGTCGGAACATTTTTCACCTCCAAATTTGCCGACGTTTGGACCACACTTTGACCAAATTGCCGAGCCAAACTGCGGTGCGTTAACGACAGTCCGAATGACTGAGCATGCGCACAACTCAGGAGTACCCAAAGAGGTGTGTACAGACAGCCACGGTTTGCGTGAGAGCAGTCAGGAAGCCTCAACCCAGTTTTTTCTAAACTTTGAAATTTCTCTGCCATTTCCCGGCGAAAGTCTGTCAATTTGTTATGACAAGTGCGCAATATAGAGAGTTTAGGGCATGCAAAATTTGAAGTTCGTCGGAACATTTTTCGACCTCCAAATTGCCGACGTTTGGACCACACTTTGACCAAATTGCCGAGCCAAACTGCGGTGCGTTAACGACAGTCCGAATGACTGAGCATGCGCACAACTCAGGAGTACCCAAAGAGTGTGTACAGACAGCCACGGTTTGCGTGAGAGCAGTCAGGAAGCCTCAACCCAGTTTTTTCTAAACTTTGAAATTTCTCTGCCATTTCCCGGCGAAAGTCTGTCAATTTGTTATGACAAGTGCGCAATATAGAGAGTTTAGGGCATGCAAAATTTGAAGTTCGTCGAACATTTTTCGACCTCCAAATTTGCCGACGTTTGGACCACACTTTGACCAAATTGCCGAGCCAAACTGCGGTGCGTTAACGACAGTCCGAATGACTGAGCATGCGCACAACTCAGGAGTACCCCAAAGAGGTGTGTACAGACAGCCACGGTTTGCGTGAGAGCAGTCAGGAAGCCTCAACCCAGTTTTTTCTAAACTTTGAAATTTCTCTGCCATTTCCCGGCGAAAGTCTGTCAATTTTGTATGACAAGTGCGCAATATAGAGAGTTTAGGGCATGCAAAATTTGAAGTTCGTCGGAACATTTTTCGACCTCCAAATTTGCCGACGTTTGGACCACACTTTGACCAAATTGCCGAGCCAAACTGCGGTGCGTTAACGACAGTCCGAATGACTGAGCATGCGCACAACTCAGGAGTACCCCAAAGAGGTGTGTACAGACAGCCACGGTTTGCGTGAGAGCAGTCAGGAAGCCTCAACCCAGTTTTTTCTAAACTTTGAAATTTCTCTGCCATTTCCCGGCGAAAGTCTGTCAATTTTTTTATGACAAGTGCGCAATATAGAGAGTTTAGGGCATGCAAAATTTGAAGTTCGTCGGAACATTTTTCGACCTCCAAATTTGCCGACGTTTGGACCACACTTTGACCAAATTGCCGAGCCAAACTGCGGTGCGTTAATGACAGTCCGAATGACTGAGCATGCGCACAACTCAGGAGTACCCCAAAGAGGTGTGTACAGACAGCCACGGTTTGCGTGAGAACAGTCAGGAAGCCTCAACCCAGTTTTTTTTAAACTTTGAAATTTCTCTGCCATTTCCCGGCGAAAGTCTGTCAATTTTTTATGACAAGTGCGCAATATAGAGAGTTTAGGGCATGCACAATTTGAAGTTCGTCGGAACATTTTTCGACCTCCAAATTTGCCGACGTTTGGACCACACTTTGACCAAATTGCCGAGCCAAACTGCGGTGCGTTAACGACAGTCCGAATGACTGAGCATGCGCACAACTCAGGAGTACCCCAAAGAGGTGTGTACAGACAGCCACGGTTTGCGTGAGAGCAGTCAGGAAGCCTCAACCCAGTTTTTTATAAACTTTGAAATTTCTCTGCCATTTCCCGGCGAAAGTCTGTCAATTTTTTATGACAAGTGCGCAATATAGAGAGTTTAGGGCATGCAAAATTTGAAGTTCGTCGGAACATTTTTCGACCTCCAAATTTGCCGACGTTTGGACCACACTTTGACCAAATTGCCGAGCCAAACTGCGGTGCGTTAACGACAGTCCGAATGACTGAGCATGCGCACAACTCAGGAGTACCCAAAGAGGTGTGTACAGACAGCCACGGTTTGCGTGAGAGCAGTCAGGAAGCCTCAACCCAGTTTTTTCTAAACTTTGAAATTTCTCTGCCATTTCCCGGCGAAAGTCTGTCAATTTTTTATGACAAGTGCGCAATATAGAGAGTTTAGGGCATGCAAAATTTGAAGTTCGTCGGAACATTTTTCGACCTCCAAATTTGCCGACGTTTGGACCACACTTTGACCAAATTGCCGAGCCAAACTGCGGTGCGTTAACGACAGTCCGAATGACTGAGCATGCGCACAACTCAGGAGTACCCCAAAGAGGTGTGTACAGACAGCCACGGTTTGCGTGAGAGCAGTCAGGAAGCCTCAACCCAGTTTTTTCTAAACTTTGAAATTTCTCTGCCATTTCCCGGCGAAAGTCTGTCAATTTTTTATGACAAGTGCGCAATATAGAGAGTTTAGGGCATGCAAAATTTGAAGTTCGTCGGAACATTTTTCGACCTCCAAATTTGCCGACGTTTGGACCACACTTTGACCAAATTGCCGAGCCAAACTGCGGTGCGTTAACGACAGTCCGAATGACTGAGCATGCGCACAACTCAGGAGTACCCAAAGAGGTGTGTACAGACAGCCACGGTTTGCGTGAGAGCAGTCAGGAAGCCTCAACCCAGTTTTTTCTAAACTTTGAAATTTCTCTGCCATTTCCCGGCGAAAGTCTGTCAATTTTTTATGACAAGTGCGCAATATAGAGAGTTTAGGGCATGCAAAATTTGAAGTTCGTCGGAACATTTTCGACCTCCAAATTTGCCGACGTTTGGACCACACTTTGACCAAATTGCCGAGCCAAACTGCGGTGCGTTAACGACAGTCCGAATGACTGAGCATGCGCACAACTCAGGAGTACCCCAAAGAGGTGTGTACAGACAGCCACGGTTTGCGTGAGAGCAGTCAGGAAGCCTCAACCCAGTTTTTTCTAAACTTTGAAATTTCTCTGCCATTTCCCGGCGAAAGTCTGTCAATTTTTTATGACAAGTGCGCAATATAGAGAGTTTAGGGCATGCAAAATTTGAAGTTCGTCGGAACATTTTTCGACCTCCAAATTTGCCGACGTTTGGACCACACTTTGACCAAATTGCCGAGCCAAACTGCGGTGCGTTAACGACAGTCCGAATGACTGAGCATGCGCACAACTCAGGAGTACCCCAAAGAGGTGTGTACAGACAGCCACGGTTTGCGTGAGAGCAGTCAGGAAGCCTCAACCCAGTTTTTTATAAACTTTGAAATTTCTCTGCCATTTCCCGGCGAAAGTCTGTCAATTTTTTATGACAAGTGCGCAATATAGAGAGTTTAGGGCATGCAAAATTTGAAGTTCGTCGGAACATTTTTCGACCTCCAAATTTGCCGACGTTTGGACCACACTTTGACCAAATTGCCGAGCCAAACTGCGGTGCGTTAACGACAGTCCGAATGACTGAGCATGCGCACAACTCATGAGTACCCCAAAGAGGTGTGTACAGACAGCCACGGTTTGCGTGAGAGCAGTCAGGAAGCCTCAACCCAGTTTTTTCTAAACTTTGAAATTTCTCTGCCATTTCCCGGCGAAAGTCTGTCAATTTTTTATGACAAGTGCGCAATATAGAGAGTTTAGGGCATGCAAATTTGAAGTTCGTCGGAACATTTTTCGACCTCCAAATTTGCCGACGTTTGGACCACACTTTGACCAAATTGCCGAGCCAAACTGCGGTGCGTTAACGACAGTCCGAATGACTGAGCATGCGCACAACTCAGGAGTACCCCAAAGAGGTGTGTACAGACAGCCACGGTTTGCGTGAGAGCAGTCAGGAAGCCTCAACCCAGTTTTTTCTAAACTTTGAAATTTCTCTGCCATTTCCCGGCGAAAGTCTGTCAATTTTTTATGACAAGTGCGCAATATAGAGAGTTTAGGGCATGCAAAATTTGAAGTTCGTCGGAACATTTTTCGACCTCCAAATTTGCCGACGTTTGGACCACACTTTGACCAAATTGCCGAGCCAAACTGCGTGCGTTAACGACAGTCCGAATGACTGAGCATGCGCACAACTCAGGAGTACCCCAAAGAGGTGTGTACAGACAGCCACGGTTTGCGTGAGAGCAGTCAGGAAGCCTCAACCCAGTTTTTTCTAAACTTTGAAATTTCTCTGCCATTTCCCGGCGAAAGTCTGTCAATTTTTTATGACAAGTGCGCAATATAGAGAGTTTAGGGCATGCAAAATTTGAAGTTCG
Source organism: Henricia sp. BOLD:AAB3569 (assembly GCA_037783545.1). Taxonomy (NCBI): domain Eukaryota; kingdom Metazoa; phylum Echinodermata; class Asteroidea; order Spinulosida; family Echinasteridae; genus Henricia; species Henricia sp. BOLD:AAB3569. Next base: position 15,509 of record JBBELK010000434.1, read on the forward strand.
TCGGAACATTTTTCGACCTCCAAATTTGCCGACGTTTGGACCACACTTTGACCAAATTGCCGAGCCAAACTGCGGTGCGTTAACGACAGTCCGAATGACTGAGCATGCGCACAACTCAGGAGTACCCCAAAGAGGTGTGTACAGACAGCCACGGTTTGCGTGAGAGCAGTCAGGAAGCCTCAACCCAGTTTTTTCTAAACTTTGAAATTTCTCTGCCATTTCCCGGCGAAAGTCTGTCAATTTTTTATGACAAGTGCGCAATATAGAGAGTTTAGGGCATGCAAAATTTGAAGTTCGTCGGAACATTTTTCGACCTCCAAATTTGCCGACGTTTGGACCACACTTTGACCAAATTGCCGAGCCAAACTGCGGTGCGTTAACGACAGTCCGAATGACTGAGCATGCGCACAACTCAGGAGTACCCCAAAGAGGTGTGTACAGACAGCCACGGTTTGCGTGAGAGCAGTCAGGAAGCCTCAACCCAGTTTTTTATAAACTTTGAAATTTCTCTGCCATTTCCCGGCGAAAGTCTGTCAATTTTTTATGACAAGTGCGCAATATAGAGAGTTTAGGGCATGCAAAATTTGAAGTTCGTCGGAACATTTTTCGACCTCCAAATTTGCCGACGTTTGGACCACACTTTGACCAAATTGCCGAGCCAAACTGCGGTGCGTTAACGACAGTCCGAATGACTGAGCATGCGCACAACTCATGAGTACCCCAAAGAGGTGTGTACAGACAGCCACGGTTTGCGTGAGAGCAGTCAGGAAGCCTCAACCCAGTTTTTTCTAAACTTTGAAATTTCTCTGCCATTTCCCGGCGAAAGTCTGTCAATTTTTTATGACAAGTGCGCAATATAGAGAGTTTAGGGCATGCAAAATTTGAAGTTCGTCGGAACATTTTTCGACCTCCAAATTTGCCGACGTTTGGACCACACTTTGACCAAATTGCCGAGCCAAACTGCGGTGCGTTAACGACAGTCCGAATGACTGAGCATGCGCACAACTCATGAGTACCCCAAAGAGGTGTGTACAGACAGCCACGGTTTGCGTGAGAGCAGTCAGGAAGCCTCAACCCAGTTTTTTCTAAACTTTGAAATTTCTCTGCCATTTCCCGGCGAAAGTATGTCAATTTTTTATGACAAGTGCGCAATATAGAGAGTTTAGGGCATGCAAAATTTGAAGTTCGTCGGAACATTTTTCGACCTCCAAATTTGCCGACGTTTGGACCACACTTTGACCAAATTGCCGAGCCAAACTGCGGTGCGTTAACGACAGTCCGAATGACTGAGCATGCGCACAACTCAGGAGTACCCCAAAGAGGTGTGTACAGACAGCCACGGTTTGCGTGAGAGCAGTCAGGAAGCTTCAACCCAGTTTTTTCTAAACTTTGAAATTTCTCTGCCATTTCCCGGCGAAAGTCTGTCAATTTTGTATGACAAGTGCGCAATATAGAGAGTTTAGGGCATGCAAAATTTGAAGTTCGTCGGAACATTTTTCGACCTCCAAATTTGCCGACGTTTGGACCACACTTTGACCAAATTGCCGAGCCAAACTGCGGTGCGTTAACGACAGTCCGAATGACTGAGCATGCGCACAACTCATGAGTACCCCAAAAAGGTGTGTACAGACAGCCACGGTTTGCGTGAGAGCAGTCAGGAAGCCTCAACCCAGTTTTTTCTAAACTTTGAAATTTCTCTGCCATTTCCCGGCGAAAGTCTGTCAATTTTTTATGACAAGTGCGCAATATAGAGAGTTTAGGGCATGCAAAATTTGAAGTTCGTCGGAACATTTTTCGACCTCCAAATTTGCCGACGTTTGGACCACACTTTGACCAAATTGCCGAGCCAAACTGCGGTGCGTTAACGACAGTCCGAATGACTGAGCATGCGCACAACTCAGGAGTACCCCAAAGAGGTGTGTACAGACAGCCACGGTTTGCGTGAGAGCAGTCAGGAAGCCTCAACCCAGTTTTTTCTAAACTTTGAAATTTCTCTGCCATTTCCCGGCGAAAGTCTGTCAATTTTTTATGACAAGTGCGCAATATAGAGAGTTTAGGGCATGCAAAATTTGAAGTTCGTCGGAACATTTTTCGACCTCCCAATTTGCCGACGTTTGGACCACACTTTGACCAAATTGCCGAGCCAAACTGCGGTGCGTTAACGACAGTCCGAATGACTGAGCATGCGCACAACTCATGAGTACCCCAAAGAGGTGTGTACAGACAGCCACGGTTTGCGTGAGAGCAGTCAGGAAGCCTCAACCCAGTTTTTTCTAAACTTTGAAATTTCTCTGCCATTTCCCGGCGAAAGTCTGTCAATTTTTTTATGACAAGTGCGCAATATAGAGAGTTTAGGGCATGCAAAATTTGAAGTTCGTCGGAACATTTTTCGACCTCCAAATTTGCCGACGTTTGGACCACACTTTGACCAAATTGCCGAGCCAAACTGCGGTGCGTTAACGACAGTCCGAATGACTGAGCATGCGCACAACTCATGAGTACCCCCAAAGAGGTGTGTACAGACAGCCACGGTTTGCGTGAGAGCAGTCAGGAAGCCTCAACCCAGTTTTTTCTAAACTTTGAAATTTCTCTGCCATTTCCCGGCGAAAGTCTGTCAATTTTTTATGACAAGTGCGCAATATAGAGAGTTTAGGGCATGCAAAATTTGAAGTTCGTCGGAACATTTTTCGACCTCCAAATTTGCCGACGTTTGGACCACACTTTGACCAAATTGCCGAGCCAAACTGCGGTGCGTTAACGACAGTCCGAATGACTGAGCATGCGCACAACTCATGAGTACCCCAAAGAGGTGTGTACAGACAGCCACGGTTTGCGTGAGAGCAGTCAGGAAGCCTCAACCCAGTTTTTTCTAAACTTTGAAATTTCTCTGCCATTTCCCGGCGAAAGTATGTCAATTTTTTATGACAAGTGCGCAATATAGAGAGTTTAGGGCATGCAAAATTTGAAGTTCGTCGGAACATTTTTCGACCTCCAAATTTGCCGACGTTTGGACCACACTTTGACCAAATTGCCGAGCCAAACTGCGGTGCGTTAACGACAGTCCGAATGACTGAGCATGCGCACAACTCAGGAGTACCCCAAAGAGGTGTGTACAGACAGCCACGGTTTGCGTGAGAGCAGTCAGGAAGCTTCAACCCAGTTTTTTCTAAACTTTGAAATTTCTCTGCCATTTCCCGGCGAAAGTCTGTCAATTTTGTATGACAAGTGCGCAATATAGAGAGTTTAGGGCATGCAAAATTTGAAGTTCGTCGGAACATTTTTCCACCTCCAAATTTGCCGACGTTTGGACCACACTTTGACCAAATTGCCGAGCCAAACTGCGGTGCGTTAACGACAGTCCGAATGACTGAGCATGCGCACAACTCAGGAGTACCCCAAAGAGGTGTGTACAGACAGCCACGGTTTGCGTGAGAGCAGTCAGGAAGCCTCAACCCAGTTTTTTCTAAACTTTGACATTTCTCTGCCATTTCCCGGCGAAAGTCTGTCAATTTTGTATGACAAGTGCGCAATATAGAGAGTTTAGGGCATGCAAAATTTGAAGTTCGTCGGAACATTTTTCGACCTCCAAATTTGCCGACGTTTGGACCACACTTTGACCAAATTGCCGAGCCAAACTGCGGTGCGTTAACGACAGTCCGAATGACTGAGCATGCGCACAACTCAGGAGTACCCCAAAGAGGTGTGTACAGACAGCCACGGTTTGCGTGAGAGCAGTCAGGAAGCCTCAACCCAGTTTTTTATAAACTTTGAAATTTCTCTGCCATTTCCCGGCGAAAGTCTGTCAATTTTTTATGACAAGTGCGCAATATAGAGAGTTTAGGGCATGCAAAATTTGAAGTTCGTCGGAACATTTTTCGACCTCCAAATTTGCCGACGTTTGGACCACACTTTGACCAAATTGCCGAGCCAAACTGCGGTGCGTTAACGACAGTCCGAATGACTGAGCATGCGCACAACTCAGGAGTACCCCAAAGAGGTGTGTACAGACAGCCACGGTTTGCGTGAGAGCAGTCAGGAAGCCTCAACCCAGTTTTTTATAAACTTTGAAATTTCTCTGCCATTTCCCGGCGAAAGTCTGTCAATTTTTTATGACAAGTGCGCAATATAGAGAGTTTAGGGCATGCAAAATTTGAAGTTCGTCGGAACATTTTTCGACCTCCAAATTTGCCGACGTTTGGACCACACTTTGACCAAATTGCCGAGCCAAACTGCGGTGCGTTAACGACAGTCCGAATGACTGAGCATGCGCACAACTCAGGAGTACCCCAAAGAGGTGTGTACAGACAGCCACGGTTTGCGTGAGAGCAGTCAGGAAGCCTCAACCCAGTTTTTTCTAAACTTTGAAATTTCTCTGCCATTTCCCGGCGAAAGTCTGTCAATTTTTTATGACAAGTGCGCAATATAGAGAGTTTAGGGCATGCAAAATTTGAAGTTCGTCGGAACATTTTTCGACCTCCAAATTTGCCGACGTTTGGACCACACTTTGACCAAATTGCCGAGCCAAACTGCGGTGCGTTAACGACAGTCCGAATGACTGAGCATGCGCACAACTCAGGAGTACCCCAAAGAGGTGTGTACAGACAGCCACGGTTTGCGTGAGAGCAGTCAGGAAGCCTCAACCCAGTTTTTTCTAAACTTTGAAATTTCTCTGCCATTTCCCGGCGAAAGTCTGTCAATTTTTTATGACAAGTGCGCAATATAGAGAGTTTAGGGCATGCAAAATTTGAAGTTCGTCGGAACATTTTTCGACCTCCAAATTTGCCGACGTTTGGACCACACTTTGACCAAATTGCCGAGCCAAACTGCGGTGCGTTAACGACAGTCCGAATGACTGAGCATGCGCACAACTCAGGAGTACCCCAAAGAGGTGTGTACAGACAGCCACGGTTTGCGTGAGAGCAGTCAGGAAGCCTCAACCCAGTTTTTTCTAAACTTTGAAATTTCTCTGCCATTTCCCGGCGAAAGTCTGTCAATTTTTTATGACAAGTGCGCAATATAGAGAGTTTAGGGCATGCAAAATTTGAAGTTCGTCGGAACATTTTTCGACCTCCAAATTTGCCGACGTTTGGACCACACTTTGACCACACTTTGACCAAATTGCCGAGCCAAACTGCGGTGCGTTAACGACAGTCCGAATGACTGAGCATGCGCACAACTCAGGAGTACCCCAAAGAGGTGTGTACAGACAGCCACGGTTTGCGTGAGAGCAGTCAGGAAGCCTCAACCCAGTTTTTTCTAAACTTTGAAATTTCTCTGCCATTTCCCGGCGAAAGTCTGTCAATTTTTTATGACAAGTGCGCAATATAGAGAGTTTAGGGCATGCAAAATTTGAAGTTCGTCTGAACATTTTTCGACCTCCAAATTTGCCGACGTTTGGACCACACTTTGACCAAATTGCCGAGCCAAACTGCGGTGCGTTAACGACAGTCCGAATGACTGAGCATGCGCACAACTCAGGAGTACCCCAAAGAGGTGTGTACAGACAGCCACGGTTTGCGTGAGAGCAGTCAGGAAGCCTCAACCCACTTTTTTCTAAACTTTGAAATTTCTCTGCCATTTCCCGGCGAAAGTCTGTCAATTTTTTATGACAAGTGCGCAATATAGAGAGTTTAGGGCATGCAAAATTTGAAGTTCGTCGGAACATTTTTCGACCTCCAAATTTGCCGACGTTTGGACCACACTTTGACCAAATTGCCGAGCCAAACTGCGGTGCGTTAACGACAGTCCGAATGACTGAGCATGCGCACAACTCAGGAGTACCCCAAAGAGGTGTGTACAGACAGCCACGGTTTGCGTGAGAGCAGTCAGGAAGCCTCAACCCAGTTTTTTCTAAACTTTGAAATTTCTCTGCCATTTCCCGGCGAAAGTCTGTCAATTTTTTATGACAAGTGCGCAATATAGAGAGTTTAGGGCATGCAAAATTTGAAGTTCGTCGGAACATTTTTCGACCTCCAAATTTGCCGACGTTTGGACCACACTTTGACCAAATTGCCGAGCCAAACTGCGGTGCGTTAACGACAGTCCGAATGACTGAGCATGCGCACAACTCAGGAGTACCCCAAAGAGGTGTGTACAGACAGCCACGGTTTGCGTGAGAGCAGTCAGGAAGCCTCAACCCAGTTTTTTCTAAACTTTGAAATTTCTCTGCCATTTCCCGGCGAAAGTCTGTCAATTTTTTATGACAAGTGCGCAATATAGCGAGTTTAGGGCATGCAAAATTTGAAGTTCGTCGGAATATTTTTCGACCTCCAAATTTGCCGACGTTTGGACCACACTTTGACCAAATTGCCGAGCCAAACTGCGGTGCGTTAACGACAGTCCGAATGACTGAGCATGCGCACAACTCAGAAGTACCCCAAAGAGGTGTGTACAGACAGCCACGGTTTGCGTGAGAGCAGTCAGGAAGCCTCAACCCAGTTTTTTTCTAAACTTTGAAATTTCTCTGCCATTTCCCGGCGAAAGTCTGTCAATTTTGTATGACAAGTGCGCAATATAGAGAGTTTAGGGCATGCAAAATTTGAAGTTCGTCGGAACATTTTTCGACCTCCAAATTTGCCGACGTTTGGACCACACTTTGACCAAATTGCCGAGCCAAACTGCGGTGCGTTAACGACAGTCCGAATGACTGAGCATGCGCACAACTCAGGAGTACCCCAAAGAGGTGTGTACAGACAGCCACGGTTTGCGTGAGAGCAGTCAGGAAGCCTCAATCCAGTTTTTTATAAACTTTGAAATTTCTCTGCCATTTCCCGGCGAAAGTCTGTCAATTTGTTATGACAAGTGCGCAATATAGAGAGTTTAGGGCATGCAAAATTTGAAGTTCGTCGGAACATTTTTCGACCTCCCAATTTGCCGACGTTTGGACCACACTTTGACCAAATTGCCGAGCCAAACTGCGGTGCGTTAACGACAGTCCGAATGACTGAGCATGCGCACAACTCAGGAGTACCCCAAAGAGGTGTGTACAGACAGCCACGGTTTGCGTGAGAGCAGTCAGGAAGCCTCAACCCAGTTTTTTCTAAACTTTGAAATTTCTCTGCCATTTCCCGGCGAAAGTCTGTCAATTTTTTATGACAAGTGCGCAATATAGAGAGTTTAGGGCATGCAAAATTTGAAGTTCGTCGGAACATTTTTCGACCTCCAAATTTGCCGACGTTTGGACCACACTTTGACCAAATTGCCGAGCCAAACTGCGGTGCGTTAACGACAGTCCGAATGACTGAGCATGCGCACAACTCAGGAGTACCCCAAAGAGGTGTGTACAGACAGCCACGGTTTGCGTGAGAGCAGTCAGGAAGCCTCAACCCAGTTTTTTCTAAACTTTGAAATTTCTCTGCCATTTCCCGGCGAAAGTCTGTCAATTTTTTATGACAAGTGCGCAATATAGCGAGTTTAGGGCATGCAAAATTTGAAGTTCGTCGGAACATTTTTCGACCTCCAAATTTGCCGACGTTTGGACCACACTTTGACCAAATTGCCGAGCCAAACTGCGGTGCGTTAACGACAGTCCGAATGACTGAGCATGCGCACAACTCAGGAGTACCCCAAAGAGGTGTGTACAGACAGCCACGGTTTGCGTGAGAGCAGTCAGGAAGCCTCAACCCAGTTTTTTTCTAAACTTTGAAATTTCTCTGCCATTTCCCGGCGAAAGTCTGTCAATTTTTTATGACAAGTGCGCAATATAGAGAGTTTAGGGCATGCAAAATTTGAAGTTCGTCGGAACATTTTTCGACCTCCAAATTTGCCGACGTTTGGACCACACTTTGACCAAATTGCCGAGCCAAACTGCGGTGCGTTAACGACAGTCCGAATGACTGAGCATGCGCACAACTCAGGAGTACCCCAAAGAGGTGTGTACAGACAGCCACGGTTTGCGTGAGAGCAGTCAGGAAGCCTCAACCCAGTTTTTTCTAAACTTTGAAATTTCTCTGCCATTTCCCGGCGAAAGTCTGTCAATTTGTTATGACAAGTGCGCAATATAGAGAGTTTAGGGCATGCAAAATTTGAAGTTCGTCGGAACATTTTTCGACCTCCCAATTTGCCGACGTTTGGACCACACTTTGACCAAATTGCCGAGCCAAACTGCGGTGCGTTAACGACAGTCCGAATGACTGAGCATGCGCACAACTCAGGAGTACCCCAAAGAGGTGTGTACAGACAGCCACGGTTTGCGTGAGAGCAGTCAGGAAGCCTCAACCCAGTTTTTTCTAAACTTTGAAATTTCTCTGCCATTTCCCGGCGAAAGTCTGTCAATTTTTTTATGACAAGTGCGCAATATAGAGAGTTTAGGGCATGCAAAATTTGAAGTTCGTCGGAACATTTTTCGACCTCCAAATTTGCCGACGTTTGGACCACACTTTGACCAAATTGCCGAGCCAAACTGCGGTGCGTTAACGACAGTCCGAATGACTGAGCATGCGCACAGCTCAGGAGTACCCCAAAGAGGTGTGTACAGACAGCCACGGTTTGCGTGAGAGCAGTCAGGAAGCCTCAACCCAGTTTTTTCTAAACTTTGAAATTTCTCTGCCATTTCCCGGCGAAAGTCTGTCAATTTTTTATGACAAGTGCGCAATATAGAGAGTTTAGGGCATGCAAAATTTGAAGTTCGTCGGAACATTTTTCGACCTCCAAATTTGCCGACGTTTGGACCACACTTTGACCAAATTGCCGAGCCAAACTGCGGTGCGTTAACGACAGTCCGAATGACTGAGCATGCGCACAACTCAGGAGTACCCCAAAGAGGTGTGTACAGACAGCCACGGTTTGCGTGAGAGCAGTCAGGAAGCCTCAACCCAGTTTTTTCTAAACTTTGAAATTTCTCTGCCATTTCCCGGCGAAAGTCTGTCAATTTTTTATGAAAAGTGCGCAATATAGAGAGTTTAGGGCATGCAAAATTTGAAGTTCGTCGGAACATTTTTCGACCTCCCAATTTGCCGACGTTTGGACCACACTTTGACCAAATTGCCGAGCCAAACTGCGGTGCGTTAACGACAGTCCGAATGACTGAGCATGCGCACAACTCAGGAGTACCCCAAAGAGGTGTGTACAGACAGCCACGGTTTGCGTGAGAGCAGTCAGGAAGCCTCAACCCAGTTTTTTCTAAACTTTGAAATTTCTCTGCCATTTCCCGGCGAAAGTCTGTCAATTTTTTATGACAAGTGCGCAATATAGAGAGTTTAGGGCATGCAAAATTTGAAGTTCGTCGGAACATTTTTCGACCTCCAAATTTGCCGACGTTTGGACCACACTTTGACCAAATTGCCGAGCCAAACTGCGGTGCGTTAACGACAGTCCGAATGACTGAGCATGCGCACAACTCAGGAGTACCCCAAAGAGGTGTGTACAGACAGCCACGGTTTGCGTGAGAGCAGTCAGGAAGCCTCAACCCAGTTTTTTCTAAACTTTGAAATTTCTCTGCCATTTCCCGGCGAAAGTCTGTCAATTTTTTTATGACAAGTGCGCAATATAGAGAGTTTAGGGCATGCAAAATTTGAAGTTCGTCGGAACATTTTTCGACCTCCAAATTTGCCGACGTTTGGACCACACTTTGACCAAATTGCCGAGCCAAACTGCGGTGCGTTAACGACAGTCCGAATGACTGAGCATGTTGTTGTTGTTGTTGTATATTTTTATGGCATCTTCGGCAACTAAGGCCCTTTATGCCATCAACTATACGGTTTTAGCTTTAACTATACTATATTATCAACTTGAGATGACGAAGAAGGAGTTGCAGTTTTAGAAGTGGGAGGAAAACCCCCAGAGAAATGCCCCAGGGGAAAACCCACGCGGTCAAGTAGGGACTGCAAACCCAATTCACATACACGCCCCGGATTCGAACCCGGGACCCCAGAGGTGAAAGGCGAGGAAAGAACCCGTACGCCAACCCGACCGCCCCTGACTGAGCATGCGCACAGCTCAGGAGTACCCCAAAGAGGTGTGTACAGACAGCCACGGTTTGCGTGAGAGCAGTCAGGAAGCCTCAACCCAGTTTTTTCTAAACTTTGAAATTTATCTGCCATTTCCCGGCGAAAGTCTGTCAATTTTTTATGACAAGTGCGCAATATAGAGAGTTTAGGGCATGCAAAATTTGAAGTTCGTCGGAACATTTTTCGACCTCCAAATTTGCCGACGTTTGGACCACACTTTGACCAAATTGCCGAGCCAAACTGCGGTGCGTTAACGACAGTCCGAATGACTGAGCATGCGCACAACTCAGGAGTACCCCAAAGAGGTGTGTACAGACAGCCACGGTTTGCGTGAGAGCAGTCAGGAAGCCTCAACCCAGTTTTTTCTAAACTTTGAAATTTCTCTGCCATTTCCCGGCGAAAGTCTGTCAATTTTTTATGACAAGTGCGCAATATAGAGAGTTTAGGGCATGCAAAATTTGAAGTTCGTCGGAACATTTTTCGACCTCCAAATTTGCCGACGTTTGGACCACACTTTGACCAAATTGCCGAGCCAAACTGCGGTGCGTTAACGACAGTCCGAATGACTGAGCATGCGCACAACTCAGGAGTACCCCAAAGAGGTGTGTACAGACAGCCACGGTTTGCGTGAGAGCAGTCAGGAAGCCTCAACCCACTTTTTTCTAAACTTTGAAATTTCTCTGCCATTTCCCGGCGAAAGTCTGTCAATTTTTTATGACAAGTGCGCAATATAGAGAGTTTAGGGCATGCAAAATTTGAAGTTCGTCGGAACATTTTTCGACCTCCAAATTTGCCGACGTTTGGACCACACTTTGACCAAATTGCCGAGCCAAACTGCGGTGCGTTAACGACAGTCCGAATGACTGAGCATGCGCACAACTCAGGAGTACCCCAAAGAGGTGTGTACAGACAGCCACGGTTTGCGTGAGAGCAGTCAGGAAGCCTCAACCCAGTTTTTTCTAAACTTTGAAATTTCTCTGCCATTTCCCGGCGAAAGTCTGTCAATTTTTTTATGACAAGTGCGCAATATAGAGAGTTTAGGGCATGCAAAATTTGAAGTTCGTCGGAACATTTTTCGACCTCCAAATTTGCCGACGTTTGGACCACACTTTGACCAAATTGCCGAGCCAAACTGCGGTGCGTTAACGACAGTCCGAATGACTGAGCATGTTGTTGTTGTTGTTGTATATTTTTATGGCATCTTCGGCAACTAAGGCCCTTTATGCCATCAACTATACGGTTTTAGCTTTAACTATACTATATTATCAACTTGAGATGACGAAGAAGGAGTTGCAGTTTTAGAAGTGGGAGGAAAACCCCCAGAGAAATGCCCCAGGGGAAAACCCACGCGGTCAAGTAGGGACTGCAAACCCAATTCACATACACGCCCCGGATTCGAACCCGGGACCCCAGAGGTGAAAGGCGAGGAAAGAACCCGTACGCCAACCCGACCGCCCCTGACTGAGCATGCGCACAGCTCAGGAGTACCCCAAAGAGGTGTGTACAGACAGCCACGGTTTGCGTGAGAGCAGTCAGGAAGCCTCAACCCAGTTTTTTCTAAACTTTGAAATTTCTCTGCCATTTCCCGGCGAAAGTCTGTCAATTTTTTATGACAAGTGCGCAATATAGAGAGTTTAGGGCATGCAAAATTTGAAGTTCGTCGGAACATTTTTCGACCTCCAAATTTGCCGACGTTTGGACCACACTTTGACCAAATTGCCGAGCCAAACTGCGGTGCGTTAACGACAGTCCGAATGACTGAGCATGCGCACAACTCAGGAGTACCCCAAAGAGGTGTGTACAGACAGCCACGGTTTGCGTGAGAGCAGTCAGGAAGCCTCAACCCAGTTTTTTCTAAACTTTGAAATTTCTCTGCCATTTCCCGGCGAAAGTCTGTCAATTTTTTATGACAAGTGCGCAATTTAGAGAGTTTAGGGCATGCAAAATTTGAAGTTCGTCGGAACATTTTTCGACCTCCAAATTTGCCGACGTTTGGACCACACTTTGACCAAATTGCCGAGCCAAACTGCGGTGCGTTAACGACAGTCCGAATGACTGAGCATGCGCACAACTCAGGAGTACCCCAAAGAAGTGTGTACAGACAGCCACGGTTTGCGTGAGAGCAGTCAGAAAGCCTCAACCCAGTTTTTTCTAAACTTTGAAATTTCTCTGCCATTTCCCGGCGAAAGTCTGTCAATTTTTTATGACAAGTGCGCAATATAGAGAGTTTAGGGCATGCAAATTTTGAAGTTCGTCGGAACATTTTTCGACCTCCAAATTTGCCGACGTTTGGACCACACTTTGACCAAATTGCCGAGCCAAACTGCGGTGCGTTAACGACAGTCCGAATGACTGAGCATGCGCACAACTCAGGAGTACCCCAAAGAGGTGTGTACAGACAGCCACGGTTTGCGTGAGAGCAGTCAGGAAGCCTCAACCCAGTTTTTTCTAAACTTTGAAATTTCTCTGCCATTTCCCGGCGAAAGTCTGTCAATTTTGTATGACAAGTGCGCAATATAGAGAGTTTAGGGCATGCAAAATTTGAAGTTCGTCGGAACATTTTTCGACCTCCAAATTTGCCGACGTTTGGACCACACTTTGACCAAATTGCCGAGCCAAACTGCGGTGCGTTAACGACAGTCCGAATGACTGAGCATGCGCACAACTCAGGAGTACCCCAAAGAGGTGTGTACAGACAGCCACGGTTTGCGTGAGAGCAGTCAGGAAGCCTCAACCCAGTTTTTTCTAAACTTTGAAATTTCTCTGCAATTTCCCGGCGAAAGTCTGTCAATTTTTTATGACAAGTGCGCAATATAGAGAGTTTAGGGCATGCAAAATTTGAAGTTCGTCGGAACATTTTTCGACTTCCAAATTTGCCGACGTTTGGACCACACTTTGACCAAATTGCCGAGCCAAACTGCGGTGCGTTAACGACAGTCCGAATGACTGAGCATGCGCACAACTTAGGAGTACCCCAAAGAGGTGTGTACAGACAGCCACGGTTTGCGTGAGAGCAGTCAGGAAGCCTCAACCCAGTTTTTTTCTAAACTTTGAAATTTCTCTGCCATTTCCCGGCGAAAGTCTGTCAATTGTTTATGACAAGTGCGCAATATAGAGAGTTTAGGGCATGCAAAATTTGAAGTTCGTCGGAACATTTTTCGACCTCCAAATTTGCCGACGTTTGGACCACACTTTGACCAAATTGCCGAGCCAAACTGCGGTGCGTTAACGACAGTCCGAATGACTGAGCATGCGCACAACACAGGAGTACCCCAAAGAGGTGTGTACAGACAGCCACGGTTTGCGTGAGAGCAGTCAGGACGCCTCAACCCAGTTTTTTCTAAACTTTGAAATTTCTCTGCCATTTCCCGGCGAAAGTCTGTCAATTTTTTATGACAAGTGCGCAATATAGAGAGTTTAGGGCATGCAAAATTTGAAGTTCGTCGGAACATTTTTCGACCTCCAAATTTGCCGACGTTTGGACCACACTTTGACCAAATTGCCGAGCCAAACTGCGGTGCGTTAACGACAGTCCGAATGACTGAGCATGCGCACAACTCAGGAGTACCCCCAAAGAGGTGTGTACAGACAGCCACGGTTTGCGTGAGAGCAGTCAGGAAGCCTCAACCCAGTTTTTTCTAAACTTTGAAATTTCTCTGCCATTTCCCGGCGAAAGTCTGTCAATTTTTTATGACAAGTGCGCAATATAGAGAGTTTAGGGCATGCAAAATTTGAAGTTCGTCGGAACATTTTTCGACCTCCAAATTTGCCGACGTTTGGACCACACTTTGACCAAATTGCCGAGCCAAACTGCGGTGCGTTAACGACAGTCCGAATGACTGAGCATGCGCACAACTCAGGAGTACCCCAAAGAGGTGTGTACAGACAGCCACGGTTTGCGTGAGAGCAGTCAGGAAGCCTCAACCCAGTTTTTTCTAAACTTTGAAATTTCTCTGCCATTTCCGTGCGAAAGTCTGTCAATTTTTTATGACAAGTGCGCAATATAGAGAGTTTAGGGCATGCAACATTTGAAGTTCGTCGGAACATTTTTCGACCTCCAAATTTGCCGACGTTTGGACCACACTTTGACCAAATTGCCGAGCCAAACTGCGGTGCGTTAACGACAGTCCGAATGACTGAGCATGCGCACAACTCAGGAGTACCCCAAAGAGGTGTGTACAGACAGCCACGGTTTGCGTGAGAGCAGTCAGGAAGCCTCAACCCAGTTTTTTCTAAACTTTGAAATTTCTCTGCCATTTCCCGGCGAAAGTCTGTCAATTTTTTATGAAAAGTGCGCAATATAGAGAGTTTAGGGCATGCAAAATTTGAAGTTCGTCGGAACATTTTTCGACCTCCCAATTTGCCGACGTTTGGACCACACTTTGACCAAATTGCCGAGCCAAACTGCGGTGCGTTAACGACAGTCCGAATGACTGAGCATGCGCACAACTCAGGAGTACCCCAAAGAGGTGTGTACAGACAGCCACGGTTTGCGTGAGAGCAGTCAGGAAGCCTCAACCCACTTTTTTCTAAACTTTGAAATTTCTCTGCCATTTCCCGGCGAAAGTCTGTCAATTTTTTATGACAAGTGCGCAATATAGAGAGTTTAGGGCATGCAAAATTTGAAGTTCGTCGGAACATTTTTCGACCTCCAAATTTGCCGACGTTTGGACCACACTTTGACCAAATTGCCGAGCCAAACTGCGGTGCGTTAACGACAGTCCGAATGACTGAGCATGCGCACAACTCAGGAGTACCCCAAAGAGGTGTGTACAGACAGCCACGGTTTGCGTGAGAGCAGTCAGGAAGCCTCAACCCAGTTTTTTCTAAACTTTGAAATTTCTCTGCCATTTCCCGGCGAAAGTCTGTCAATTTTTTTATGACAAGTGCGCAATATAGAGAGTTTAGGGCATGCAAAATTTGAAGTTCGTCGGAACATTTTTCGACCTCCAAATTTGCCGACGTTTGGACCACACTTTGACCAAATTGCCGAGCCAAACTGCGGTGCGTTAACGACAGTCCGAATGACTGAGCATGTTGTTGTTGTTGTTGTATATTTTTATGGCATCTTCGGCAACTAAGGCCCTTTATGCCATTAACTATACGGTTTTAGCTTTAACTATACTATATTATCAACTTGAGATGACGAAGAAGGAGTTGCAGTTTTAGAAGTGGGAGGAAAACCCCCAGAGAAATGCCCCAGGGGAAAACCCACGCGGTCAAGTAGGGACTGCAAACCCAATTCACATACACGCCCCGGATTCGAACCCGGGACCCCAGAGGTGAAAGGCGAGGAAAGAACCCGTACGCCAACCCGACCGCCCCTGACTGAGCATGCGCACAACTCAGGAGTACCCCAAAGAGGTGTGTACAGACAGCCACGGTTTGCGTGAGAGCAGTCAGGAAGCCTCAACCCAGTTTTTTCTAAACTTTGAAATTTCTCTGCCATTTCCCGGCGAAAGTCTGTCAATTTTTTATGAAAAGTGCGCAATATAGAGAGTTTAGGGCATGCAAAATTTGAAGTTCGTCGGAACATTTTTCGACCTCCCAATTTGCCGACGTTTGGACCACACTTTGACCAAATTGCCGAGCCAAACTGCGGTGCGTTAACGACAGTCCGAATGACTGAGCATGCGCACAACTCAGGAGTACCCCAAAGAGGTGTGTACAGACAGCCACGGTTTGCGTGAGAGCAGTCAGGAAGCCTCAACCCACTTTTTTCTAAACTTTGAAATTTCTCTGCCAT
This sequence comes from Henricia sp. BOLD:AAB3569, assembly GCA_037783545.1. Taxonomy (NCBI): domain Eukaryota; kingdom Metazoa; phylum Echinodermata; class Asteroidea; order Spinulosida; family Echinasteridae; genus Henricia; species Henricia sp. BOLD:AAB3569. The sequence goes on from JBBELK010000434.1 coordinate 31,202, forward strand.
TTCCCGGCGAAAGTCTGTCAATTTTTTATGACAAGTGCGCAATATAGAGAGTTTAGGGCATGCAAAATTTGAAGTTCGTCGGAACATTTTTCGACCTCCAAATTTGCCGACGTTTGGACCACACTTTGACCAAATTGCCGAGCCAAACTGCGGTGCGTTAACGACAGTCCGAATGACTGAGCATGCGCACAACTCAGGAGTACCCCAAAGAGGTGTGTACAGACAGCCACGGTTTGCGTGAGAGCAGTCAGGAAGCCTCAACCCAGTTTTTTCTAAACTTTGAAATTTCTCTGCCATTTCCCGGCGAAAGTCTGTCAATTTTTTTATGACAAGTGCGCAATATAGAGAGTTTAGGGCATGCAAAATTTGAAGTTCGTCGGAACATTTTTCGACCTCCAAATTTGCCGACGTTTGGACCACACTTTGACCAAATTGCCGAGCCAAACTGCGGTGCGTTAACGACAGTCCGAATGACTGAGCATGTTGTTGTTGTTGTTGTATATTTTTATGGCATCTTCGGCAACTAAGGCCCTTTATGCCATCAACTATACGGTTTTAGCTTTAACTATACTATATTATCAACTTGAGATGACGAAGAAGGAGTTGCAGTTTTAGAAGTGGGAGGAAAACCCCCAGAGAAATGCCCCAGGGGAAAACCCACGCGGTCAAGTAGGGACTGCAAACCCAATTCACATACACGCCCCGGATTCGAACCCGGGACCCCAGAGGTGAAAGGCGAGGAAAGAACCCGTACGCCAACCCGACCGCCCCTGACTGAGCATGCGCACAGCTCAGGAGTACCCCAAAGAGGTGTGTACAGACAGCCACGGTTTGCGTGAGAGCAGTCAGGAAGCCTCAACCCAGTTTTTTCTAAACTTTGAAATTTCTCTGCCATTTCCCGGCGAAAGTCTGTCAATTTTTTATGACAAGTGCGCAATATAGAGAGTTTAGGGCATGCAAAATTTGAAGTTCGTCGGAACATTTTTCGACCTCCAAATTTGCCGACGTTTGGACCACACTTTGACCAAATTGCCGAGCCAAACTGCGGTGCGTTAACGACAGTCCGAATGACTGAGCATGCGCACAACTCAGGAGTACCCCAAAGAGGTGTGTACAGACAGCCACGGTTTGCGTGAGAGCAGTCAGGAAGCCTCAACCCAGTTTTTTCTAAACTTTGAAATTTCTCTGCCATTTCCCGGCGAAAGTCTGTCAATTTTTTATGAAAAGTGCGCAATATAGAGAGTTTAGGGCATGCAAAATTTGAAGTTCGTCGGAACATTTTTCGACCTCCCAATTTGCCGACGTTTGGACCACACTTTGACCAAATTGCCGAGCCAAACTTCGGTGCGTTAACGACAGTCCGAATGACTGAGCATGCGCACAACTCAGGAGTACCCCAAAGAGGTGTGTACAGACAGCCACGGTTTGCGTGAGAGCAGTCAGGAAGCCTCAACCCAGTTTTTTCTAAACTTTGAAATTTCTCTGCCATTTCCCGGCGAAAGTCTGTCAATTTTTTATGACAAGTGCGCAATATAGAGAGTTTAGGGCATGCAAAATTTGAAGTTCGTCGGAACATTTTTCGACCTCCAAATTTGCCGACGTTTGGACCACACTTTGACCAAATTGCCGAGCCAAACTGCGGTGCGTTAACGACAGTCCGAATGACTGAGCATGCGCACAGCTCAGGAGTACCCCAAAGAGGTGTGTACAGACAGCCGCGGTTTGCGTGAGAGCAGTCAGGAAGCCTCAACCCAGTTTTTTCTAAACTTTGAAATTTCTCTGCCATTTCCCGGCGAAAGTCTGTCAATTTTTTATGACAAGTGCGCAATATAGAGAGTTTAGGGCATGCAAAATTTGAAGTTCGTCGGAACATTTTTCGACCTCCAAATTTGCCGACGTTTGGACCACACTTTGACCAAATTGCCGAGCCAAACTGCGGTGCGTTAACGACAGTCCGAATGACTGAGCATGCGCACAACTCAGGAGTACCCCAAAGAGGTGTGTACAGACAGCCACGGTTTGCGTGAGAGCAGTCAGGAAGCCTCAACCCAGTTTTTTCTAAACTTTGAAATTTCTCTGCCATTTCCCGGCGAAAGTCTGTCAATTTTGTATGACAAGTGCGCAATATAGAGAGTTTAGGGCATGCAAAATTTGAAGTTCGTCGGAACATTTTTCGACCTCCAAATTTGCCGACGTTTGGACCACACTTTGACCAAATTGCCGAGCCAAACTGCGGTGCGTTAACGACAGTCCGAATGACTGAGCATGCGCACAGCTCAGGAGTACCCCAAAGAGGTGTGTACAGACAGCCGCGGTTTGCGTGAGAGCAGTCAGGAAGCCTCAACCCAGTTTTTTCTAAACTTTGAAATTTCTCTGCCATTTCCCGGCGAAAGTCTGTCAATTTTTTATGACAAGTGCGCAATATAGAGAGTTTAGGGCATGCAAAATTTGAAGTTCGTCGGAACATTTTTCGACCTCCAAATTTGCCGACGTTTGGACCACACTTTGACCAAATTGCCGAGCCAAACTGCGGTGCGTTAACGACAGTCCGAATGACTGAGCATGCGCACAACTCAGGAGTACCCCAAAGAGGTGTGTACAGACAGCCACGGTTTGCGTGAGAGCAGTCAGGAAGCCTCAACCCAGTTTTTTCTAAACTTTGAAATTTCTCTGCCATTTCCCGGCGAAAGTCTGTCAATTTTTTATGACAAGTGCGCAATATAGAGAGTTTAGGGCATGCAAAATTTGAAGTTCGTCGGAACATTTTTCTACCTCCAAATTTGCCGACGTTTGGACCACACTTTGACCAAATTGCCGAGCCAAACTGCGGTGCGTTAACGACAGTCCGAATGACTGAGCATGCGCACAGCTCAGGAGTACCCCAAAGAGGTGTGTACAGACAGCCGCGGTTTGCGTGAGAGCAGTCAGGAAGCCTCAACCCAGTTTTTTCTAAACTTTGAAATTTCTCTGCCATTTCCCGGCGAAAGTCTGTCAATTTTTTATGACAAGTGCGCAATATAGAGAGTTTAGGGCATGCAAAATTTGAAGTTCGTCGGAACATTTTTCGACCTCCAAATTTGCCGACGTTTGGACCACACTTTGACCAAATTGCCGAGCCAAACTGCGGTGCGTTAACGACAGTCCGAATGACTGAGCATGCGCACAACTCAGGAGTACCCCAAAGAGGTGTGTACAGACAGCCACGGTTTGCGTGAGAGCAGTCAGGAAGCCTCAACCCAGTTTTTTCTAAACTTTTAAATTTCTCTGCCATTTCCCGGCGAAAGTCTGTCAATTTTTTATGACAAGTGCGCAATATAGAGAGTTTAGGGCATGCAAAATTTGAAGTTCGTCGGAACATTTTTCGACCTCCAAATTTGCCGACGTTTGGACCACACTTTGACCAAATTGCCGAGCCAAACTGCGGTGCGTTAACGACAGTCCGAATGACTGAGCATGCGCACAACTCAGGAGTACCCCAAAGAGGTGTGTACAGACAGCCACGGTTTGCGTGAGAGCAGTCAGGAAGCCTCAACCCAGTTTTTTCTAAACTTTGAAATTTCTCTGCCATTTCCCGGCGAAAGTCTGTCAATTTTTTATGACAAGTGCGCAATATATAGAGTTTAGGGCATGCAAAATTTGAAGTTCGTCGGAACATTTTTCGACCTCCAAATTTGCCGACGTTTGGACCACACTTTGACCAAATTGCCGAGCCAAACTGCGGTGCGTTAACGACAGTCCGAATGACTGAGCATGCGCACAACTCAGGAGTACCCCAAAGAGGTGTGTACAGACAGCCACGGTTTGCGTGAGAGCAGTCAGGAAGCCTCAACCCAGTTTTTTCTAAACTTTGAAATTTCTCTGCCATTTCCCGGCGAAAGTCTGTCAATTTGTTATGACAAGTGCGCAATATAGAGAGTTTAGGGCATGCAAAATTTGAAGTTCGTCGGAACATTTTTCGACCTCCCAATTTGCCGACGTTTGGACCACACTTTGACCAAATTGCCGAGCCAAACTGCGGTGCGTTAACGACAGTCCGAATGACTGAGCATGCGCACAACTCAGGAGTACCCCAAAGAGGTGTGTACAGACAGCCACGGTTTGCGTGAGAGCAGTCAGGAAGCCTCAACCCAGTTTTTTCTAAACTTTGAAATTTCTCTGCCATTTCCCGGCGAAAGTCTGTCAATTTTTTTATGACAAGTGCGCAATATAGAGAGTTTAGGGCATGCAAAATTTGAAGTTCGTCGGAACATTTTTCGACCTCCAAATTTGCCGACGTTTGGACCACACTTTGACCAAATTGCCGAGCCAAACTGCGGTGCGTTAACGACAGTCCGAATGACTGAGCATGCGCACAGCTCAGGAGTACCCCAAAGAGGTGTGTACAGACAGCCACGGTTTGCGTGAGAGCAGTCAGGAAGCCTCAACCCAGTTTTTTCTAAACTTTGAAATTTCTCTGCCATTTCCCGGCGAAAGTCTGTCAATTTTTTATGACAAGTGCGCAATATAGAGAGTTTAGGGCATGCAAAATTTGAAGTTCGTCGGAACATTTTTCGACCTCCAAATTTGCCGACGTTTGGACCACACTTTGACCAAATTGCCGAGCCAAACTGCGGTGCGTTAACGACAGTCCGAATGACTGAGCATGCGCACAACTCAGGAGTACCCCAAAGAGGTGTGTACAGACAGCCACGGTTTGCGTGAGAGCAGTCAGGAAGCCTCAACCCAGTTTTTTCTAAACTTTGAAATTTCTCTGCCATTTCCCGGCGAAAGTCTGTCAATTTTTTATGACAAGTGCGCAATATAGAGAGTTTAGGGCATGCAAAATTTGAAGTTCGTCGGAACATTTTTCGACCTCCAAATTTGCCGACGTTTGGACCACACTTTGACCAAATTGCCGAGCCAAACTGCGGTGCGCTAACGACAGTCCGAATGACTGAGCATGCGCACAGCTCAGGAGTACCCCAAAGAGGTGTGTACAGACAGCCACGGTTTGCGTGAGAGCAGTCAGGAAGCCTCAACCCAGTTTTTTCTAAACTTTGAAATTTCTCTGCCATTTCCCGGCGAAAGTCTGTCAATTTTTTATGACAAGTGCGCAATATAGAGAGTTTAGGGCATGCAAAATTTGAAGTTCGTCGGAACATTTTTCGACCTCCAAATTTGCCGACGTTTGGACCACACTTTGACCAAATTGCCGAGCCAAACTGCGATGCGTTAACGACAGTCCGAATGACTGAGCATGCGCACAACTCAGGAGTACCCCAAAGAGGTGTGTACAGACAGCCACGGTTTGCGTGAGAGCAGTCAAGAAGCCTCAACCCAGTTTTTTCTAAACTTTGAAATTTCTCTGCCATTTCCCGGCGAAAGTCGGTCAATTTTTTATGACAAGTGCGCAATATAGAGAGTTTAGGGCATGCAAAATTTGAAGTTCGTCGGAACATTTTTCGACCTCCAAATTTGCCGACGTTTGGACCACACTTTGACCAAATTGCCGAGCCAAACTGCGGTGCGTTAACGACAGTCCGAATGACTGAGCATGCGCACAACTCAGGAGTACCCCAAAGAGGTGTGTACAGACAGCCACGGTTTGCGTGAGAGCAGTCAGGAAGCCTCAACCCAGTTTTTTCTAAACTTTGAAATTTCTCTGCCATTTCCCGGCGAAAGTCTGTCAATTTTTTATGACAAGTGCGCAATATAGAGAGTTTAGGGCATGCAAAATTTGAAGTTCGTCGGAACATTTTTCGACCTCCAAATTTGCCGACGTTTGGACCACACTTTGACCAAATTGCCGAGCCAAACTGCGGTGCGCTAACGACAGTCCGAATGACTGAGCATGCGCACAGCTCAGGAGTACCCCAAAGAGGTGTGTACAGACAGCCACGGTTTGCGTGAGAGCAGTCAGGAAGCCTCAACCCAGTTTTTTCTAAACTTTGAAATTTCTCTGCCATTTCCCGGCGAAAGTCTGTCAATTTTTTATGACAAGTGCGCAATATAGAGAGTTTAGGGCATGCAAAATTTGAAGTTCGTCGGAACATTTTTCGACCTCCAAATTTGCCGACGTTTGGACCACACTTTGACCAAATTGCCGAGCCAAACTGCGGTGCGTTAACGACAGTCCGAATGACTGAGCATGCGCACAACTCAGGAGTACCCCAAAGAGGTGTGTACAGACAGCCACGGTTTGCGTGAGAGCAGTCAGGAAGCCTCAACCCAGTTTTTTCTAAACTTTGAAATTTCTCTGCCATTTCCCGGCGAAAGTCGGTCAATTTTTTATGACAAGTGCGCAATATAGAGAGTTTAGGGCATGCAAAATTTGAAGTTCGTCGGAACATTTTTCGACCTCCAAATTTGCCGACGTTTGGACCACACTTTGACCAAATTGCCGAGCCAAACTGCGGTGCGTTAACGACAGTCCGAATGACTGAGCATGCGCACAACTCAGGAGTACCCCAAAGAGGTGTGTACAGACAGCCACGGTTTGCGTGAGAGCAGTCAGGAAGCCTCAACCCAGTTTTTTCTAAACTTTGAAATTTCTCTGCCATTTCCCGGCGAAAGTCTGTAAATTTTTTATGACAAGTGCGCAATATAGAGAGTTTAGGGCATACAACATTTGAAGTTCGTCGGAACATGTTTCGACCTCCAAATTTGCCGACGTTTGGACCACACTTTGACCAAATTGCCGAGCCAAACTGCGGTGCGTTAACGACAGTCCGAATGACTGAGCATGCGCACAACTCAGGAGTACCCCAAAGAGGTGTGTACAGACAGCCACGGTTTGCGTGAGAGCAGTCAGGAAGCCTCAACCCATTTTTTTCTAAACTTCGAAATTTCTCTGCCATTTCCCGGCGAAAGTCTGTCAATTTTTTATGACAAGTGCGCAATATAGAGAGTTTAGGGCATGCAAAATTTGAAGTTCGTCGGAACATTTTTCGACCTCCAAATTCGCCGACGTTTGGACCACACTTTGACCAAATTGCCGAGCCAAACTGCGGTGCGTTAACGACAGTCCGAATGACTGAGCATGCGCACAACTCAGGAGTACCCCAAAGAGGTGTGTACAGACAGCCACGGTTTGCGTGAGAGCAGTCAGGAAGCCTCAACCCAGTTTTTTCTCAACTTTGAAATTTCTCTGCCATTTCCCGGCGAAAGTCTGTCAATTTTTTATGACAAGTGCGCAATATAGAGAGTTTAGGGCATGCAAAATTTGAAGTTCGTCGGAACATTTTTCGACCTCCAAATTTGCCGACGTTTGGACCACACTTTGACCAAATTGCCGAGCCAAACTGCGGTGCGTTAACGACAGTCCGAATGACTGAGCATGCGCACAACTCAGGAGTACCCCAAAGAGGTGTGTACAGACAGCCACGGTTTGCGTGAGAGCAGTCAGGAAGCCTCAACCCAGTTTTTTCTAAACTTTGAAATTTCTCTGCCATTTCCCGGCGAAAGTCTGTCAATTTTTTATGACAAGTGCGCAATATAGAGAGTTTAGGGCATACAACATTTGAAGTTCGTCGGAACATTTTTCGACCTCCAAATTTGCCGACGTTTGGACCACACTTTGACCAAATTGCCGAGCCAAACTGCGGTGCGTTAACGACAGTCCGAATGACTGAGCATGCGCACAACTCAGGAGTACCCCAAAGAGGTGTGTACAGACAGCCACGGTTTGCGTGAGAGCAGTCAGGAAGCCTCAACCCAGTTTTTTCTAAACTTTGAAATTTCTCTGCCATTTCCCGGCGAAAGTCTGTCAATTTTTGTATGACAAGTGCGCAATATAGAGAGTTTAGGGCATGCAAAATTTGAAGTTCGTCGGAACATTTTTCGACCTCCAAATTCGCCGACGTTTTGACCACACTTTGACCAAATTGCCGAGCCAAACTGCGGTGCGTTAACGACAGTCCGAATGACTGAGCATGCGCACAACTCAGGAGTACCCCAAAGAGGTGTGTACAGACAGCCACGGTTTGCGTGAGAGCAGTCAGGAAGCCTCAACCCAGTTTTTTCTCAACTTTGAAATTTCTCTGCCATTTCCCGGCGAAAGTCTGTCAATTTTTTATGACAAGTGCGCAATATAGAGAGTTTAGGGCATGCCAAATTTGAAGTTCGTCGGAACATTTTTCGACCTCCAAATTTGCCGACGTTTGGACCACACTTTGACCAAATTGCCGAGCCAAACTGCGGTGCGTTAACGACAGTCCGAATGACTGAGCATGCGCACAACTCAGGAGTACCCCAAAGAGGTGTGTACAGACAGCCACGGTTTGCGTGAGAGCAGTCAGGAAGCCTCAACCCAGTTTTTTCTAAACTTTGAAATTTCTCTGCCATTTCCCGGCGAAAGTCTGTCAATTTTTTATGACAAGTGCGCAATATAGAGAGTTTAGGGCATGCAAAATTTGAAGTTCGTCGGAACATTTTTCGACCTCCAAATTCGCCGACGTTTGGACCACACTTTGACCAAATTGCCGAGCCAAACTGCGGTGCGTTAACGACAGTCCGAATGACTGAGCATGCGCACAACTCAGGAGTACCCCAAAGAGGTGTGTACAGACAGCCACGGTTTGCGTGAGAGCAGTCAGGAAGCCTCAACCCAGTTTTTTCTCAACTTTGAAATTTCTCTGCCATTTCCCGGCGAAAGTCTGTCAATTTTTTATGACAAGTGCGCAATATAGAGAGTTTAGGGCATGCAAAATTTGAAGTTCGTCGGAACATTTTTCGACCTCCAAATTTGCCGACGTTTGGACCACACTTTGACCAAATTGCCGAGCCAAACTGCGGTGCGTTAACGACAGTCCGAATGACTGAGCATGCGCACAACTCAGGAGTACCCCAAAGAGGTGTGTACAGACAGCCACGGTTTGCGTGAGAGCAGTCAGGAAGCCTCAACCCAGTTTTTTCTAAACTTTGAAATTTCTCTGCCATTTCCCGGCGAAAGTCTGTCAATTTTTTATGACAAGTGCGCAATATAGAGAGTTTAGGGCATACAACATTTGAAGTTCGTCGGAACATTTTTCGACCTCCAAATTTGCCGACGTTTGGACCACACTTTGACCAAATTGCCGAGCCAAACTGCGGTGCGTTAACGACAGTCCGAATGACTGAGCATGCGCACAACTCAGGAGTACCCCAAAGAGGTGTGTACAGACAGCCACGGTTTGCGTGAGAGCAGTCAGGAAGCCTCAACCCAGTTTTTTCTAAACTTTGAAATTTCTCTGCCATTTCCCGGCGAAAGTCTGTCAATTTTTGTATGACAAGTGCGCAATATAGAGAGTTTAGGGCATGCAAAATTTGAAGTTCGTCGGAACATTTTTCGACCTCCAAATTCGCCGACGTTTTGACCACACTTTGACAAAATTGCCGAGCCAAACTGCGGTGCGTTAACGACAGTCCGAATGACTGAGCATGCGCACAACTCAGGAGTACCCCAAAGAGGTGTGTACAGACAGCCACGGTTTGCGTGAGAGCAGTCAGGAAGCCTCAACCCAGTTTTTTCTCAACTTTGAAATTTCTCTGCCATTTCCCGGCGAAAGTCTGTCAATTTTTTATGACAAGTGCGCAATATAGAGAGTTTAGGGCATGCCAAATTTGAAGTTCGTCGGAACATTTTTCGACCTCCAAATTTGCCGACGTTTGGACCACACTTTGACCAAATTGCCGAGCCAAACTGCGGTGCGTTAACGACAGTCCGAATTACTGAGCATGCGCACAACTCAGGAGTACCCCAAAGAGGTGTGTACAGACAGCCACGGTTTGCGTGAGAGCAGTCAGGAAGCCTCAACCCAGTTTTTTCTAAACTTTGAAATTTCTCTGCCATTTCCCGGCGAAAGTCTGTCAATTTTTTATGACAAGTGCGCAATATAGAGAGTTTAGGGCATGCAAAATTTGAAGTTCGTCGGAACATTTTTCGACCTCCAAATTTGCCGACGTTTGGACCACACTTTGACCAAATTGCCGAGCCAAACTGCGGTGTGTTAACGACAGTCCGAATGACTGAGCATGCGCACAACTCAGGAGTACCCCAAAGAGGTGTGTACAGACAGCCACGGTTTGCGTGAGAGCAGTCAAGAAGCCTCAACCCAGTTTTTTCTAAACTTTGAAATTTCTCTGCCATTTCCCGGCGAAAGTCGGTCAATTTTTTATGACAAGTGCGCAATATAGAGAGTTTAGGGCATGCAAAATTTGAAGTTCGTCGGAACATTTTTCGACCTCCAAATTTGCCGACGTTTGGACCACACTTTGACCAAATTGCCGAGCCAAACTGCGGTGCGTTAACGACAGTCCGAATGACTGAGCATGCGCACAACTCAGGAGTACCCCAAAGAGGTGTGTACAGACAGCCACGGTTTGCGTGAGAGCAGTCAGGAAGCCTCAACCCAGTTTTTTCTAAACTTTGAAATTTCTCTGCCATTTCCCGGCGAAAGTCTGTCAATTTTTTATGACAAGTGCGCAATATAGAGAGTTTAGGGCATGCAAAATTTGAAGTTCGTCGGAACATTTTTCGACCTCCAAATTTGCCGACGTTTGGACCACACTTTGACCAAATTGCCGAGCCAAACTGCGGTGCGCTAACGACAGTCCGAATGACTGAGCATGCGCACAGCTCAGGAGTACCCCAAAGAGGTGTGTACAGACAGCCACGGTTTGCGTGAGAGCAGTCAGGAAGCCTCAACCCAGTTTTTTCTAAACTTTGAAATTTCTCTGCCATTTTCCGGCGAAAGTCTGTCCATTTTTTATGACAAGTGCGCAATATAGAGAGTTTAGGGCATGCAAAATTTGAAGTTCGTCGGAACATTTTTCGACCTCCAAATTTGCCGACGTTTGGACCACACTTTGACCAAATTGCCGAGCCAAACTGCGGTGCGTTAACGACAGTCCGAATGACTGAGCATGCGCACAACTCAGGAGTACCCCAAAGAGGTGTGTACAGACAGCCACGGTTTGCGTGAGAGCAGTCAGGAAGCCTCAACCCAGTTTTTTCTAAACTTTGAAATTTCTCTGCCATTTCCCGGCGAAAGTCGGTCAATTTTTTATGACAAGTGCGCAATATAGAGAGTTTAGGGCATGCAAAATTTGAAGTTCGTCGGAACATTTTTCGACCTCCAAATTTGCCGACGTTTGGACCACACTTTGACCAAATTGCCGAGCCAAACTGCGGTGCGTTAACGACAGTCCGAATGACTGAGCATGCGCACAACTCAGGAGTACCCCAAAGAGGTGTGTACAGACAGCCACGGTTTGCGTGAGAGCAGTCAGGAAGCCTCAACCCAGTTTTTTCTAAACTTTGAAATTTCTCTGCCATTTCCCGGCGAAAGTCTGTAATTTTTTTATGACAAGTGCGCAATATAGAGAGTTTAGGGCATACAACATTTGAAGTTCGTCGGAACATGTTTCGACCTCCAAATTTGCCGACGTTTGGACCACACTTTGACCAAATTGCCGAGCCAAACTGCGGTGCGTTAACGACAGTCCGAATGACTGAGCATGCGCACAACTCAGGAGTACCCAAAGAGGTGTGTACAGACAGCCACGGTTTGCGTGAGAGCAGTCAGGAAGCCTCAACCCAGTTTTTTCTCAACTTTGAAATTTCTCTGCCATTTCCCGGCGAAAGTCTGTCAATTTTTTATGACAAGTGCGCAATATAGAGAGTTTAGGGCATGCCAAATTTGAAGTTCGTCGGAACATTTTTCGACCTCCAAATTTGCCGACGTTTGGACCACACTTTGACCAAATTGCCGAGCCAAACTGCGGTGCGTTAACGACAGTCCGAATGACTGAGCATGCGCACAACTCAGGAGTACCCCAAAGAGGTGTGTACAGACAGCCACGGTTTGCGTGAGAGCAGTCAGGAAGCCTCAACCCATTTTTTTCTAAACTTTGAAATTTCTCTGCCATTTCCCGGCGAAAGTCTGTCAATTTTTTATGACAAGTGCGCAATATAGAGAGTTTAGGGCATGCAAAATTTGAAGTTCGTCGGAACATTTTTCGACCTCCAAATTCGCCGACGTTTGGACCACACTTTGACCAAATTGCCGAGCCAAACTGCGGTGCGTTAACGACAGTCCGAATGACTGAGCATGCGCACAACTCAGGAGTACCCCAAAGAGGTGTGTACAGACAGCCACGGTTTGCGTGAGAGCAGTCAGGAAGCCTCAACCCAGTTTTTTCTCAACTTTGAAATTTCTCTGCCATTTCCCGGCGAAAGTCTGTCAATTTTTTATGACAAGTGCGCAATATAGAGAGTTTAGGGCATGCAAAATTTGAAGTTCGTCGGAAAATTTTTCGACCTCCAAATTTGCCGACGTTTGGACCACACTTTGACCAAATTGCCGAGCCAAACTGCGGTGCGTTAACGACAGTCCGAATGACTGAGCATGCGCACAACTCAGGAGTACCCCAAAGAGGTGTGTACAGACAGCCACGGTTTGCGTGAGAGCAGTCAGGAAGCCTCAACCCAGTTTTTTCTAAACTTTGAAATTTCTCTGCCATTTCCCGGCGAAAGTCTGTCAATTTTTTATGACAAGTGCGCAATATAGAGAGTTTAGGGCATACAACATTTGAAGTTCGTCGGAACATTTTTCGACCTCCAAATTTGCCGACGTTTGGACCACACTTTGACCAAATTGCCGAGCCAAACTGCGGTGCGTTAACGACAGTCCGAATGACTGAGCATGCGCACAACTCAGGAGTACCCCAAAGAGGTGTGTACAGACAGCCACGGTTTGCGTGAGAGCAGTCAGGAAGCCTCAACCCAGTTTTTTCTAAACTTTGAAATTTCTCTGCCATTTCCCGGCGAAAGTCTGTCAATTTTTGTATGACAAGTGCGCAATATAGAGAGTTTAGGGCATGCAAAATTTGAAGTTCGTCGGAACATTTTTCGACCTCCAAATTCGCCGACGTTTTGACCACACTTTGACCAAATTGCCGAGCCAAACTGCGGTGCGTTAACGACAGTCCGAATGACTGAGCATGCGCACAACTCAGGAGTACCCCAAAGAGGTGTGTACAGACAGCCACGGTTTGCGTGAGAGCAGTCAGGAAGCCTCAACCCAGTTTTTTCTCAACTTTGAAATTTCTCTGCCATTTCCCGGCGAAAGTCTGTCAATTTTTTATGACAAGTGCGCAATATAGAGAGTTTAGGGCATGCCAAATTTGAAGTTCGTCGGAACATTTTTCGACCTCCAAATTTGCCGACGTTTGGACCACACTTTGACCAAATTGCCGAGCCAAACTGCGGTGCGTTAACGACAGTCCGAATGACTGAGCATGCGCACAACTCAGGAGTACCCCAAAGAGGTGTGTACAGACAGCCACGGTTTGCGTGAGAGCAGTCAGGAAGCCTCAACCCAGTTTTTTCTAAACTTTGAAATTTCTCTGCCATTTCCCGGCGAAAGTCTGTCAATTTTTTATGACAAGTGCGCAATATAGAGAGTTTAGGGCATGCAAAATTTGAAGTTCGTCGGAACATTTTTCGACCTCCAAATTTGCCGACGTTTGGACCACACTTTGACCAAATTGCCGAGCCAAACTGCGGTGTGTTAACGACAGTCCGAATGACTGAGCATGCGCACAACTCAGGAGTACCCCAAAGAGGTGTGTACAGACAGCCACGGTTTGCGTGAGAGCAGTCAGGAAGCCTCAACCCAGTTTTTTCTAAACTTTGAAATTTCTCTGCCATTTCCCGGCGAAAGTCTGTCAATTTTTGTATGACAAGTGCGAAATATAGAGAGTTTAGGGCGTGCAAAATTTGAAGTTCGTCGGAACATTTTTCGACCTCCAAATTTGCCGACGTTTGGACCACACTTTGACCAAATTGCCGAGCCAAACTGCGGTGCGTTAACGACAGTCCGAATGACTGAGCATGCGCACAACTCAGGAGTACCCCAAAGAGGTGTGTACAGACAGCCACGGTTTGCGTGAGAGCAGTCAGGAAGCCTCAACCCAGTTTTTTCTAAACTTTGAAATTTCTCTGCCATTTCCCGGCGAAAGTCTGTCAATTTTTTTATGACAAGTGCGCAATATAGAGAGTTTAGGGCATGCAAAATTTGAAGTTCGTCGGAACATTTTTCGACCTCCAAATTTGCCGACGTTTGGACCACACTTTGACCAAATTGCCGAGCCAAACTGCGGTGCGTTAACGACAGTCCGAATGACTGAGCATGCGCACAACTCAGGAGTACCCCAAAGAGGTGTGTACAGACAGCCACGGTTTGCGTGAGAGCAGTCAGGAAGCCTCAACCCAGTTTTTTCTAAACTTTGAAATTTCTCTGCCATTTCCCGGCGAAAGTCTGTCAATTTTTTATGACAAGTGCGCAATATAGAGAGTTTAGGGCATGCAAAATTTGAAGTTCGTCGGAACATTTTTCGACCTCCAAATTTGCCGACGTTTGGACTACACTTTGACCAAATTGCCGAGCCAAACTGCGGTGCGTTAACGACAGTCCGAATGACTGAGCATGCGCACAACTCAGGAGTACCCCAAAGAGGTGTGTACAGACAGCCACGGTTTGCGTGAGAGCAGTCAGGAAGCCTCAACCCAGTTTTTTCTAAACTTTGAAATTTATCTGCCATTTCCCGGCGAAAGTCTGTCCTTTTTTTTATGACAAGTGCGCAATATAGAGAGTTTAGGGCATGCAAAATTTGAAGTTCGTCGGAACATTTTTCGACCTCCAAATTTGCCGACGTTTGGACCACACTTTGACCAAATTGCCGAGCCAAACTGCGGTGCGTTAACGACAGTCCGAATGACTGAGCATGCGCACAACTCAGGAGTACCCCAAAGAGGTGTGTACAGACAGCCACGGTTTGCGTGAGAGCAGTCAGGAAGCCTCCACCCAGTTTTTTCTAAACTTTGAAATTTCTCTGCCATTTCCCGGCGAAAGTCTGTCAATTTTTGTATGACAAGTGCGCAATATAGAGAGTTTAGGGCGTGCAAAATTTGAAGTTCGTCGGAACATTTTTCGACCTCCAAATTTGCCGACGTTTGGACCACACTTTGACCAAATTGCCGAGCCAAACTGCGGTGCGTTAACGACAGTCCGAATGACTGAGCATGCGCACAACTCAGGAGTACCCCAAAGAGGTGTGTACAGACAGCCACGGTTTGCGTGAGAGCAGTCAGGAAGCCTCAACCCAGTTTTTTCTAAACTTTGAAATTTCTCTGCCATTTCCCGGCGAAAGTCTGTCAATTTTTTTATGACAAGTGCGCAATATAGAGAGTTTAGGGCATGCAAAATTTGAAGTTCGTCGGAACATTTTTCGACCTCCAAATTTGCCGACGTTTGGACCACACTTTGACCAAATTGCCGAGCCAAACTGCGGTGCGTTAACGACAGTCCGAATGACTGAGCATGCGCACAACTCAGGAGTACCCCAAAGAGGTGTGTACAGACAGCCACGGTTTGCGTGAGAGCAGTCAGGAAGCCTCAACCCAGTTTTTTCTAAACTTTGAAATTTCTCTGCCATTTCCCGGCGAAAGTCTGTCAATTTTTTATGACAAGTGCGCAATATAGAGAGTTTAGGGCATGCAAAATTTGAAGTTCGTCGGAACATTTTTCGACCTCCAAATTTGCCGACGTTTGGACTACACTTTGACCAAATTGCCGAGCCAAACTGCGGTGCGTTAACGACAGTCCGAATGACTGAGCATGCGCACAACTCAGGAGTACCCCAAAGAGGTGTGTACAGACAGCCACGGTTTGCGTGAGAGCAGTCAGGAAGCCTCAACCCAGTTTTTTCTAAACTTTGAAATTTATCTGCCATTTCCCGGCGAAAGTCTGTCCTTTTTTTTATGACAAGTGCGCAATATAGAGAGTTTAGGGCATGCAAAATTTGAAGTTCGTCGGAACATTTTTCGACCTCCAAATTTGCCGACGTTTGGACCACACTTTGACCAAATTGCCGAGCCAAACTGCGGTGCGTTAACGACAGTCCGAATGACTGAGCATGCGCACAACTCAGGAGTACCCCAAAGAGGTGTGTACAGACAGCCACGGTTTGCGTGAGAGCAGTCAGGAAGCCTCAACCCAGTTTTTTCTCAACTTTGAAATTTCTCTGCCATTTCCCGGCGAAAGTCTGTCAATTTTTTATGACAAGTGCGCAATATAGAGAGTTTAGGGCATGCCAAATTTGAAGTTCGTCGGAACATTTTTCGACCTCCAAATTTGCCGACGTTTGGACCACACTTTGACCAAATTGCCGAGCCAAACTGCGGTGCGTTAACGACAGTCCGAATGACTGAGCATGCGCACAACTCAGGAGTACCCCAAAGAGGTGTGTACAGACAGCCACGGTTTGCGTGAGAGCAGTCAGGAAGCCTCAACCCAGTTTTTTCTAAACTTTGAAATTTCTCTGCCATTTCCCGGCGAAAGTCTGTCAATTTTTTATGACAAGTGCGCAATATAGAGAGTTTAGGGCATGCAAAATTTGAAGTTCGTCGGAACATTTTTCGACCTCCAAATTTGCCGACGTTTGGACCACACTTTGACCAAATTGCCGAGCCAAACTGCGGTGTGTTAACGACAGTCCGAATGACTGAGCATGCGCACAACTCAGGAGTACCCCAAAGAGGTGTGTACAGACAGCCACGGTTTGCGTGAGAGCAGTCAGGAAGCCTCAACCCAGTTTTTTCTAAACTTTGAAATTTCTCTGCCATTTCCCGGCGAAAGTCTGTCAATTTTTGTATGACAAGTGCGAAATATAGAGAGTTTAGGGCGTGCAAAATTTGAAGTTCGTCGGAACATTTTTCGACCTCCAAATTTGCCGACGTTTGGACCACACTTTGACCAAATTGCCGAGCCAAACTGCGGTGCGTTAACGACAGTCCGAATGACTGAGCATGCGCACAACTCAGGAGTACCCCAAAGAGGTGTGTACAGACAGCCACGGTTTGCGTGAGAGCAGTCAGGAAGCCTCAACCCAGTTTTTTCTAAACTTTGAAATTTCTCTGCCATTTCCCGGCGAAAGTCTGTCAATTTTTTTATGACAAGTGCGCAATATAGAGAGTTTAGGGCATGCAAAATTTGAAGTTCGTCGGAACATTTTTCGACCTCCAAATTTGCCGACGTTTGGACCACACTTTGACCAAATTGCCGAGCCAAACTGCGGTGCGTTAACGACAGTCCGAATGACTGAGCATGCGCACAACTCAGGAGTACCCCAAAGAGGTGTGTACAGACAGCCACGGTTTGCGTGAGAGCAGTCAGGAAGCCTCAACCCAGTTTTTTCTAAACTTTGAAATTTCTCTGCCATTTCCCGGCGAAAGTCTGTCAATTTTTTATGACAAGTGCGCAATATAGAGAGTTTAGGGCATGCAAAATTTGAAGTTCGTCGGAACATTTTTCGACCTCCAAATTTGCCGACGTTTGGACTACACTTTGACCAAATTGCCGAGCCAAACTGCGGTGCGTTAACGACAGTCCGAATGACTGAGCATGCGCACAACTCAGGAGTACCCCAAAGAGGTGTGTACAGACAGCCACGGTTTGCGTGAGAGCAGTCAGGAAGCCTCAACCCAGTTTTTTCTAAACTTTGAAATTTATCTGCCATTTCCCGGCGAAAGTCTGTCCTTTTTTTTATGACAAGTGCGCAATATAGAGAGTTTAGGGCATGCAAAATTTGAAGTTCGTCGGAACATTTTTCGACCTCCAAATTTGCCGACGTTTGGACCACACTTTGACCAAATTGCCGAGCCAAACTGCGGTGCGTTAACGACAGTCCGAATGACTGAGCATGCGCACAACTCAGGAGTACCCCAAAGAGGTGTGTACAGACAGCCACGGTTTGCGTGAGAGCAGTCAGGAAGCCTCCACCCAGTTTTTTCTAAACTTTGAAATTTCTCTGCCATTTCCCGGCGAAAGTCTGTCAATTTTTGTATGACAAGTGCGCAATATAGAGAGTTTAGGGCGTGCAAAATTTGAAGTTCGTCGGAACATTTTTCGACCTCCAAATTTGCCGACGTTTGGACCACACTTTGACCAAATTGCCGAGCCAAACTGCGGTGCGTTAACGACAGTCCGAATGACTGAGCATGCGCACAACTCAGGAGTACCCCAAAGAGGTGTGTACAGACAGCCACGGTTTGCGTGAGAGCAGTCAGGAAGCCTCAACCCAGTTTTTTCTAAACTTTGAAATTTCTCTGCCATTTCCCGGCGAAAGTCTGTCAATTTTTTTATGACAAGTGCGCAATATAGAGAGTTTAGGGCATGCAAAATTTGAAGTTCGTCGGAACATTTTTCGACCTCCAAATTTGCCGACGTTTGGACCACACTTTGACCAAATTGCCGAGCCAAACTGCGGTGCGTTAACGACAGTCCGAATGACTGAGCATGCGCACAACTCAGGAGTACCCCAAAGAGGTGTGTACAGACAGCCACGGTTTGCGTGAGAGCAGTCAGGAAGCCTCAACCCAGTTTTTTCTAAACTTTGAAATTTCTCTGCCATTTCCCGGCGAAAGTCTGTCAATTTTTTATGACAAATGCGCAATATAGAGAGTTTAGGGCATGCAAAATTTGAAGTTCGTCGGAACATTTTTCGACCTCCAAATTTGCCGACGTTTGGACTACACTTTGACCAAATTGCCGAGCCAAACTGCGGTGCGTTAACGACAGTCCGAATGACTGAGCATGCGCACAACTCAGGAGTACCCCAAAGAGGTGTGTACAGACAGCCACGGTTTGCGTGAGAGCAGTCAGGAAGCCTCAACCCAGTTTTTTCTAAACTTTGAAATTTATCTGCCATTTCCCGGCGAAAGTCTGTCCTTTTTTTTATGACAAGTGCGCAATATAGAGAGTTTAGGGCATGCAAAATTTGAAGTTCGTCGGAACATTTTTCGACCTCCAAATTTGCCGACGTTTGGACCACACTTTGACCAAATTGCCGAGCCAAACTGCGGTGCGTTAACGACAGTCCGAATGACTGAGCATGCGCACAACTCAGGAGTACCCCAAAGAGGTGTGTACAGACAGCCACGGTTTGCGTGAGAGCAGTCAGGAAGCCTCAACCCAGTTTTTTCTAAACTTTGAAATTTCTCTGCCATTTCCCGGCGAAAGTCTGTCAATTTTTTATGACAAGTGCGCAATATAGAGAGTTTAGGGCATGCAAAATTTGAAGTTCGTCGGAACATTTTTCGACCTCCAAATTCGCCGACGTTTGGACCACACTTTGACCAAATTGCCGAGCCAAACTGCGGTGCGTTAACGACAGTCCGAATGACTGAGCATGCGCACAACTCAGGAGTACCCCAAAGAGGTGTGTACAGACAGCCACGGTTTGCGTGAGAGCAGTCAGGAAGCCTCAACCCAGTTTGTTCTCAACTTTGAAATTTCTCTGCCATTTCCCGGCGAAAGTCTGTCAATTTTTTATGACAAGTGCGCAATATAGAGAGTTTAGGGCATGCAAAATTTGAAGTTCGTCGGAACATTTTTCGACCTCCAAATTTGCCGACGTTTGGACCACACTTTGACCAAATTGCCGAGCCAAACTGCGGTGCGTTAACGACAGTCCGAATGACTGAGCATGCGCACAACTCAGGAGTACCCCAAAGAGGTGTGTACAGACAGCCACGGTTTGCGTGAGAGCAGTCAGGAAGCCTCAACCCAGTTTTTTCTAAACTTTGAAATTTCTCTGCCATTTCCCGGCGAAAGTCTGTCAATTTTGTATGACAAGTGCGCAATATAGAGAGTTTAGGGCATGCAAAATTTGAAGTTCGTCGGAACATTTTTCGACCTCCAAATTTGCCGACGTTTGGACTACACTTTGACCAAATTGCCGAGCCAAACTGCGGTGCGTTAACGACAGTCCGAATGACTGAGCATGCGCACAACTCAGGAGTACCCCAAAGAGGTGTGTACAGACAGCCACGGTTTGCGTGAGAGCAGTCAGGAAGCCTCAACCCAGTTTTTTCTAAACTTTGAAATTTATCTGCCATTTCCCGGCGAAAGTCTGTCCTTTTTTTTATGACAAGTGCGCAATATAGAGAGTTTAGGGCATGCAAAATTTGAAGTTCGTCGGAACATTTTTCGACCTCCAAATTTGCCGACGTTTGGACCACACTTTGACCAAATTGCCGAGCCAAACTGCGGTGCGTTAACGACAGTCCGAATGACTGAGCATGCGCACAACTCAGGAGTACCCCAAAGAGGTGTGTACAGACAGCCACGGTTTGCGTGAGAGCAGTCAGGAAGCCTCAACCCAGTTTTTTCTAAACTTTGAAATTTCTCTGCCATTTCCCGGCGAAAGTCTGTCAATTTTTTATGACAAGTGCGCAATATAGAGAGTTTAGGGCATGCAAAATTTGAAGTTCGTCGGAACATTTTTCGACCTCCAAATTCGCCGACGTTTGGACCACACTTTGACCAAATTGCCGAGCCAAACTGCGGTGCGTTAACGACAGTCCGAATGACTGAGCATGCGCACAACTCAGGAGTACCCCAAAGAGGTGTGTACAGACAGCCACGGTTTGCGTGAGAGCAGTCAGGAAGCCTCAACCCAGTTTGTTCTCAACTTTGAAATTTCTCTGCCATTTCCCGGCGAAAGTCTGTCAATTTTTTATGACAAGTGCGCAATATAGAGAGTTTAGGGCATGCAAAATTTGAAGTTCGTCGGAACATTTTTCGACCTCCAAATTTGCCGACGTTTGGACCACACTTTGACCAAATTGCCGAGCCAAACTGCGGTGCGTTAACGACAGTCCGAATGACTGAGCATGCGCACAACTCAGGAGTACCCCAAAGAGGTGTGTACAGACAGCCACGGTTTGCGTGAGAGCAGTCAGGAAGCCTCAACCCAGTTTTTTCTAAACTTTGAAATTTCTCTGCCATTTCCCGGCGAAAGTCTGTCAATTTTGTATGACAAGTGCGCAATATAGAGAGTTTAGGGCATGCAAAATTTGAAGTTCGTCGGAACATTTTTCGACCTCCAAATTTGCCGACGTTTGGACCACACTTTGACCAAATTGCCGAGCCAAACTGCGGTGCGTTAACGACAGTCCGAATGACTGAGCATGCGCACAACTCAGGAGTACCCCAAAGAGGTGTGTACAGACAGCCACGGTTTGCGTGAGAGCAGTCAGGAAGCCTCAACCCAGTTTTTTCTAAACTTTGAAATTTCTCTGCCATTTCCCGGCGAAAGTCTGTCAATTTTTGTATGACAAGTGCGCAATATAGAGAGTTTAGGGCGTGCAAAATTTGAAGTTCGTCGGAACATTTTTCGACCTCCAAATTTGCCGACGTTTGGACCACACTTTGACCAAATTGCCGAGCCAAACTGCGGTGCGTTAACGACAGTCCGATTGACTGAGCATGCGCACAACTCAGGAGTACCCCAAAGAGGTGTGTACAGACAGCCACGGTTTGCGTGAGAGCAGTCAGGAAGCCTCAACCCAGTTTTTTCTAAACTTTGAAATTTCTCTGCCATTTCCCGGCGAAAGTCTGTCAATTTTTTATGACAAGTGCGCAATATAGAGAGTTTAGGGCATGCAAAATTTGAAGTTCGTCGGAACATTTTTCGACCTCCAAATTTGCCGACGTTTGGACCACACTTTGACCAAATTGCCGAGCCAAACTGCGGTGCGTTAACGACAGTCCGAATGACTGAGCATGCGCACAACTCAGGAGTACCCCAAAGAGGTGTGTACAGACAGCCACGGTTTGCGTGAGAGCAGTCAGGAAGCCTCAACCCAGTTTTTTCTAAACTTTGAAATTTCTCTGCCATTTCCCGGCGAAAGTCTGTCAATTTTGTATGACAAGTGCGCAATATAGAGAGTTTAGGGCATGCAAAATTTGAAGTTCGTCGGAACATTTTTCGACCTCCAAATTTGCCGACGTTTGGACCACACTTTGACCAAATTGCCGAGCCAAACTGCGGTGCGTTAACGACAGTCCGAATGACTGAGCATGCGCACAACTCAGGAGTACCCCAAAGAGGTGTGTACAGACAGCCACGGTTTGCGTGAGAGCAGTCAGGAAGCCTCAACCCAGTTTTTTCTAAACTTTGAAATTTCTCTGCCATTTCCCGGCGAAAGTCGGTCAATTTTTTTATGACAAGTGCGCAATATAGAGAGTTTAGGGCATGCAAAATTTGAAGTTCGTCGGAACATTTTTCGACCTCCAAATTTGCCGACGTTTGGACCACACTTTGACCAAATTGCCGAGCCAAACTGCGGTGCGTTAACGACAGTCCGAATGACTGAGCATGCGCACAACTCAGGAGTACCCCAAAGAGGTGTGTACAGACAGCCACGGTTTGCGTGAGAGCAGTCAGGAAGCCTCAACCCAGTTTTTTATAAACTTTGAAATTTCTCTGCCATTTCCCGGCGAAAGTCTGTCAATTTTTTATGACAAGTGCGCAATATAGAGAGTTTAGGGCATGCAAAATTTGAAGTTCGTCGGAACATTTTTCGACCTCCAAATTTGCCGACGTTTGGTCCACACTTTGACCAAATTGCCGAGCCAAACTGCGGTGCGTTAACGACAGTCCGAATGACTGAGCATGCGCACAACTCAGGAGTACCCCAAAGAGGTGTGTACAGACAGCCACGGTTTGCGTGAGAGCAGTCAGGAAGCCTCAACCCAGTTTTTTCTAAACTTTGAAATTTCTCTGCCATTTCCCGGCGAAAGTCTGTCAATTTTTTATGACAAGTGCGCAATATAGAGAGTTTAGGGCATGCAAAATTTGAAGTTCGTCGGAACATTTTTCGACCTCCAAATTTGCCGACGTTTGGACCACACTTTGACCAAATTGCCGAGCCAAACTGCGGTGCGTTAACGACAGTCCGAATGACTGAGCATGCGCACAACTCAGGAGTACCCCAAAGAGGTGTGTACAGACAGCCACGGTTTGCGTGAGAGCAGTCAGGAAGCCTCAACCCAGTTTTTTCTAAACTTTGAAATTTCTCTGCCATTTCCCGGCGAAAGTCTGTCAATTTTTTATGACAAGTGCGCAATATAGAGAGTTTAGGGCATGCAAAATTTGAAGTTCGTCGGAACATTTTTCGACCTCCAAATTTGCCGACGTTTGGACCACACTTTGACCAAATTGCCGAGCCAAACTGTGGTGCGTTAACGACAGTCCGAATGACTGAGCATGCGCACAACTCAGGAGTACCCCAAAGAGGTGTGTACAGACAGCCACGGTTTGCGTGAGAGCAGTCAGGAAGCCTCAACCCAGTTTTTTCTAAACTTTGAAATTTCTCTGCCATTTCCCGGCGAAAGTCGGTCAATTTTTTATGACAAGTGCGCAATATAGAGAGTTTAGGGCATGCAAAATTTGAGGTTCGTCGGAACATTTTTCGACCTCCAAATTTGCCGACGTTTGGACCACACTTTGACCAAATTGCCGAGCCAAACTGCGGTGCGTTAACGACAGTCCGAATGACTGAGCATGCGCACAACTCAGGAGTACCCCAAAGAGGTGTGTACAGACAGCCACGGTTTGCGTGAGAGCAGTCAGGAAGCCTCAACCCAGTTTTTTATAAACTTTGAAATTTCTCTGCCATTTCCCTGCGAAAGTCTGTCAATTTTTTATGACAAGTGCGCAATATAGAGAGTTTAGGGCATGCAAAATTTGAAGTTCGTCGGAACATTTTTCGACCTCCAAATTTGCCGACGTTTGGACCACACTTTGACCAAATTGCCGAGCCAAACTGCGGTGCGTTAACGACAGTCCGAATGACTGAGCATGCGCACAACTCAGGAGTACCCCAAAGAGGTGTGTACAGACAGCCACGGTTTGCGTGAGAGCAGTCAGGAAGCCTCAACCCAGTTTTTTCTAAACTTTGAAATTTCTCTGCCATTTCCCGGCGAAAGTCTGTCAATTTTTTATGACAAGTGCGCAATATAGAGAGTTTAGGGCATGCAAAATTTGAAGTTCGTCGGAACATTTTTCGACCTCCAAATTTGCCGACGTTTGGACCACACTTTGACCAAATTGCCGAGCCAAACTGCGGTGCGTTAACGACAGTCCGAATGACTGAGCATGCGCACAACTCAGGAGTACCCCAAAGAGGTGTGTACAGACAGCCACGGTTTGCGTGAGAGCAGTCAGGAAGCCTCAACCCAGTTTTTTCTAAACTTTGAAATTTCTCTGCCATTTCCCGGCGAAAGTCTGTCAATTTTTTATGACAAGTGCGCAATATAGAGAGTTTAGGGCATGCAAAATTTGAAGTTCGTCGGAACATTTTTCGACCTCCAAATTTGCCGACGTTTGGACCACACTTTGACCAAATTGCCGAGCCAAACTGCGGTGCGTTAACGACAGTCCGAATGACTGAGCATGCGCACAACTCAGGAGTACCCCAAAGAGGTGTGTACAGACAGCCACGGTTTGCGTGAGAGCAGTCAGGAAGCCTCAACCCAGTTTTTTCTAAACTTTGAAATTTCTCTGCCATTTCCCGGCGAAAGTCGGTCAATTTTTTATGACAAGTGCGCAATATAGAGAGTTTAGGGCATGCAAAATTTGAAGTTCGTCGGAACATTTTTCGACCTCCAAATTTGCCGACGTTTGGACCACACTTTGACCAAATTGCCGAGCCAAACTGCGGTGCGTTGACGACAGTCCGAATGACTGAGCATGCGCACAACTCAGGAGTACCCCAAAGAGGTGTGTACAGACAGCCACGGTTTGCGTGAGAGCAGTCAGGAAGCCTCAACCCAGTTTTTTATAAACTTTGAAATTTCTCTGCCATTTCCCGGCGAAAGTCTGTCAATTTTTTATGACAAGTGCGCAATATAGAGAGTTTAGGGCATGCAAAATTTGAAGTTCGTCGGAACATTTTTCGACCTCCAAATTTGCCGACGTTTGGTCCACACTTTGACCAAATTGCCGAGCCAAACTGCGGTGCGTTAACGACAGTCCGAATGACTGAGCATGCGCACAACTCAGGAGTACCCCAAAGAGGTGTGTACAGACAGCCACGGTTTGCGTGAGAGCAGTCAGGAAGCCTCAACCCAGTTTTTTCTAAACTTTGAAATTTCTCTGCCATTTCCCGGCGAAAGTCTGTCAATTTTTTATGACAAGTGCGCAATATAGAGAGTTTAGGGCATGCAAAATTTGAAGTTCGTCGGAACATTTTTCGACCTCCAAATTTGCCGACGTTTGGACCACACTTTGACCAAATTGCCGAGCCAAACTGCGGTGCGTTAACGACAGTCCGAATGACTGAGCATGCGCACAACTCAGGAGTACCCCAAAGAGGTGTGTACAGACAGCCACGGTTTGCGTGAGAGCAGTCAGGAAGCCTCAACCCAGTTTTTTCTAAACTTTGAAATTTATCTGCCATTTCCCGGCGAAAGTCTGTCAATTTTTTATGACAAGTGCGCAATATAGAGAGTTTAGGGCATGCAAAATTTGAAGTTCGTCGGAACATTTTTCGACCTCCAAATTTGCCGACGTTTGGACCACACTTTGACCAAATTGCCGAGCCAAACTGCGGTGCGTTAACGACAGTCCGAATGACTGAGCATGCGCACAACTCAGGAGTACCCCAAAGAGGTGTGTACAGACAGCCACGGTTTGCGTGAGAGCAGTCAGGAAGCCTCAACCCAGTTTTTTCTAAACTTTGAAATTTCTCTGCCATTTCCCGGCGAAAGTCTGTCAATTTTTTATGACAAGTGCGCAATATAGAGAGTTTAGGGCATGCAAAATTTGAAGTTCGTCGGAACATTTTTCGACCTCCAAATTTGCCGACGTTTGGACCACACTTTGACCAAATTGCCGAGCCAAACTGCGGTGCGTTAACGACAGTCCGAATGACTGAGCATGCGCACAACTCAGGAGTACCCCAAAGAGGTGTGTACAGACAGCCACGGTTTGCGTGAGAGCAGTCAGGAAGCCTCAACCCAGTTTTTTCTAAACTTTGAAATTTCTCTGCCATTTCCCGGCGAAAGTCTGTCAATTTTTTATGACAAGTGCGCAATATAGAGAGTTTAGGGCATGCAAAATTTGAAGTTCGTCGGAACATTTTTCGACCTCCAAATTTGCCGACGTTTGGACCACACTTTGACCAAATTGCCGAGCCAAACTGCGGTGCGTTAACGACAGTCCGAATGACTGAGCATGCGCACAACTCAGGAGTACCCCAAAGAGGTGTGTACAGACAGCCACGGTTTGCGTGAGAGCAGTCAGGAAGCCTCAACCCAGTTTTTTCTAAACTTTGAAATTTCTCTGCCATTTCCCGGCGAAAGTCGGTCAATTTTTTATGACAAGTGCGCAATATAGAGAGTTTAGGGCATGCAAAATTTGAAGTTCGTCGGAACATTTTTCGACCTCCAAATTTGCCGACGTTTGGACCACACTTTGACCAAATTGCCGAGCCAAACTGCGGTGCGTTGACGACAGTCCGAATGACTGAGCATGCGCACAACTCAGGAGTACCCCAAAGAGGTGTGTACAGACAGCCACGGTTTGCGTGAGAGCAGTCAGGAAGCCTCAACCCAGTTTTTTATAAACTTTGAAATTTCTCTGCCATTTCCCGGCGAAAGTCTGTCAATTTTTTATGACAAGTGCGCAATATAGAGAGTTTAGGGCATGCAAAATTTGAAGTTCGTCGGAACATTTTTCGACCTCCAAATTTGCCGACGTTTGGTCCACACTTTGACCAAATTGCCGAGCCAAACTGCGGTGCGTTAACGACAGTCCGAATGACTGAGCATGCGCACAACTCAGGAGTACCCCAAAGAGGTGTGTACAGACAGCCACGGTTTGCGTGAGAGCAGTCAGGAAGCCTCAACCCAGTTTTTTCTAAACTTTGAAATTTCTCTGCCATTTCCCGGCGAAAGTCTGTCAATTTTTTATGACAAGTGCGCAATATAGAGAGTTTAGGGCATGCAAAATTTGAAGTTCGTCGGAACATTTTTCGACCTCCAAATTTGCCGACGTTTGGACCACACTTTGACCAAATTGCCGAGCCAAACTGCGGTGCGTTAACGACAGTCCGAATGACTGAGCATGCGCACAACTCAGGAGTACCCCAAAGAGGTGTGTACAGACAGCCACGGTTTGCGTGAGAGCAGTCAGGAAGCCTCAACCCAGTTTTTTCTAAACTTTGAAATTTATCTGCCATTTCCCGGCGAAAGTCTGTCAATTTTTTATGACAAGTGCGCAATATAGAGAGTTTAGGGCATGCAAAATTTGAAGTTCGTCGGAACATTTTTCGACCTCCAAATTTGCCGACGTTTGGACCACACTTTGACCAAATTGCCGAGCCAAACTGCGGTGCGTTAACGACAGTCCGAATGACTGAGCATGCGCACAACTCAGGAGTACCCCAAAGAGGTGTGTACAGACAGCCACGGTTTGCGTGAGAGCAGTCAGGAAGCCTCAACCCAGTTTTTTCTAAACTTTGAAATTTCTCTGCCATTTCCCGGCGAAAGTCTGTCAATTTTTTATGACAAGTGCGCAATATAGAGAGTTTAGGGCATGCAAAATTTGAAGTTCGTCGGAACATTTTTCGACCTCCAAATTTGCCGACGTTTGGACCACACTTTGACCAAATTGCCGAGCCAAACTGCGGTGCGTTAACGACAGTCCGAATGACTGAGCATGCGCACAACTCAGGAGTACCCCAAAGAGGTGTGTACAGACAGCCACGGTTTGCGTGAGAGCAGTCAGGAAGCCTCAACCCAGTTTTTTCTAAACTTTGAAATTTCTCTGCCATTTCCCGGCGAAAGTCTGTCAATTTTTTATGACAAGTGCGCAATATAGAGAGTTTAGGGCATGCAAAATTTGAAGTTCGTCGGAACATTTTTCGACCTCCAAATTTGCCGACGTTTGGACCACACTTTGACCAAATTGCCGAGCCAAACTGCGGTGCGTTAACGACAGTCCGAATGACTGAGCATGCGCACAACTCAGGAGTACCCCAAAGAGGTGTGTACAGACAGCCACGGTTTGCGTGAGAGCAGTCAGGAAGCCTCAACCCAGTTTTTTCTAAACTTTGAAATTTCTCTGCCATTTCCCGGCGAAAGTCGGTCAATTTTTTATGACAAGTGCGCAATATAGAGAGTTTAGGGCATGCAAAATTTGAAGTTCGTCGGAACATTTTTCGACCTCCAAATTTGCCGACGTTTGGACCACACTTTGACCAAATTGCCGAGCCAAACTGCGGTGCGTTGACGACAGTCCGAATGACTGAGCATGCGCACAACTCAGGAGTACCCCAAAGAGGTGTGTACAGACAGCCACGGTTTGCGTGAGAGCAGTCAGGAAGCCTCAACCCAGTTTTTTATAAACTTTGAAATTTCTCTGCCATTTCCCGGCGAAAGTCTGTCAATTTTTTATGACAAGTGCGCAATATAGAGAGTTTAGGGCATGCAAAATTTGAAGTTCGTCGGAACATTTTTCGACCTCCAAATTTGCCGACGTTTGGTCCACACTTTGACCAAATTGCCGAGCCAAACTGCGGTGCGTTAACGACAGTCCGAATGACTGAGCATGCGCACAACTCAGGAGTACCCCAAAGAGGTGTGTACAGACAGCCACGGTTTGCGTGAGAGCAGTCAGGAAGCCTCAACCCAGTTTTTTCTAAACTTTGAAATTTCTCTGCCATTTCCCGGCGAAAGTCTGTCAATTTTTTATGACAAGTGCGCAATATAGAGAGTTTAGGGCATGCAAAATTTGAAGTTCGTCGGAACATTTTTCGACCTCCAAATTTGCCGACGTTTGGACCACACTTTGACCAAATTGCCGAGCCAAACTGCGGTGCGTTAACGACAGTCCGAATGACTGAGCATGCGCACAACTCAGGAGTACCCCAAAGAGGTGTGTACAGACAGCCACGGTTTGCGTGAGAGCAGTCAGGAAGCCTCAACCCAGTTTTTTCTAAACTTTGAAATTTCTCTGCCATTTCCCGGCGAAAGTCTGTCAATTTTTTATGACAAGTGCGCAATATAGAGAGTTTAGGGCATGCAAAATTTGAAGTTCGTCGGAACATTTTTCGACCTCCAAATTTGCCGACGTTTGGACCACACTTTGACCAAATTGCCGAGCCAAACTGCGGTGCGTTAACGACAGTCCGAATGACTGAGCATGCGCACAACTCAGGAGTACCCCAAAGAGGTGTGTACAGACAGCCACGGTTTGCGTGAGAGCAGTCAGGAAGCCTCAACCCAGTTTTTTCTAAACTTTGAAATTTCTCTGCCATTTCCCGGCGAAAGTCTGTCAATTTTTTATGACAAGTGCGCAATATAGAGAGTTTAGGGCATGCAAAATTTGAAGTTCGTCGGAACATTTTTCGACCTCCAAATTTGCCGACGTTTGGACCACACTTTGACCAAATTGCCGAGCCAAACTGTGGTGCGTTAACGACAGTCCGAATGACTGAGCATGCGCACAACTCAGGAGTACCCCAAAGAGGTGTGTACAGACAGCCACGGTTTGCGTGAGAGCAGTCAGGAAGCCTCAACCCAGTTTTTTCTAAACTTTGAAATTTCTCTGCCATTTCCCGGCGAAAGTCTGTCAATTTTTTATGACAAGTGCGCAATATAGAGAGTTTAGGGCATGCAAAATTTGAAGTTCGTCGGAACATTTTTCGACCTCCAAATTTGCCGACGTTTGGACCACACTTTGACCAAATTGCCGAGCCAAACTGCGGTGCGTTAACGACAGTCCGAATGACTGAGCATGCGCACAACTCAGGAGTACCCCAAAGAGGTGTGTACAGACAGCCACGGTTTGCGTGAGAGCAGTCAGGAAGCCTCAACCCAGTTTTTTCTAAACTTTGAAATTTCTCTGCCATTTCCCGGCGAAAGTCTGTCAATTTTTTATGACAAGTGCGCAATATAGAGAGTTTAGGGCATGCAAAATTTGAAGTTCGTCGGAACATTTTTCGACCTCCAAATTTGCCGACGTTTGGACCACACTTTGACCAAATTGCCGAGCCAAACTGCGGTGCGTTAACGACAGTCCGAATGACTGAGCATGCGCACAACTCAGGAGTACCCCAAAGAGGTGTGT